>JASCQY010000293.1:9673079-9697568 GCA_030264315.1 Sardinella tawilis | reverse complement strand
GGGGGAGACAGGGGGCTCCTGGTGTGCATGGGTGGGGTATTGGAATGGGGGTGGCGTGGGGGTGTATGGGGGGGAGGAGAAAGGATGGGGTTTTTAAGAGGAGGTGCAATCAAGCCCATCATTCCCCTCCCCCCATCACCACCACAACCCCTCCCTCTGTCCGGTTGACCTGACTCCTTTCAGTTGACGGCGTGTTTTGGCAAGCAATCATTTCTCCCGCCATGGGTCACCGTGAGACAGTGAGGAGCATTACGATCCTCTGAAATGACCCCTGCGAAGATGCTGAGAGGATACTCGGGGGCGAAGGTAATTTTCCTACCTCTCCCGCCTGTGCTGGATGAGGCAGAGGGATCCGAGCACCGTCATCTCATTATATGGTGCCTCCAACTGACAGTCCCTCGGATACCATCCACCTGAAAAGCAATGGCACTAATCAAAGTTGACACTTCTGAATGTCCACACTCGCATACACACACACTACCAACCAACCCCACACACACACACACGCACGCACACGCACACACACACACACACCCGCACACACACAAATAGAAATTTGCTAATCAAAAAGTGTGTTTCCTGGGGTGGTCTCCTGAGAAATCTGTAAGGAGAAATTGGAATAATTTATTAGTTTGCAAGTTTCTGTTGACAGTTGGTCCCAGGCTATTTATCTCCGTAATGGAGAACGTCTTCTGGATGCCAAAATTGACCATATCAAATAGCTCTTATCAGAAAATCTTGATATCTTGGCTGTGTCTTTGTCCCATGACAACTAACAAAGTTATCTAAATAATGTAACAGAACCTAACGCCTGAAATTGGCAAGATTCATTTTTGAGGCTAACAGGAGCACTATTAGGGTGAATGTGTATAGCGAAGGAATCCTGACATGTGCGCAGTCAAAAGAAGTTTTCACACAATTTAACGAGGGCTTCGAATGCAAAGATGACAGCAAGCAGCCGACATACAATGAGACTCTCCATTACTAAGTGTTGTAATCTAGTTTGGACAACAAGTCATTTATTCGCGATTTCCAAGCTTGGAAATGGACTAATTTACTACTTCTGTTACAGTCTCAAAGAGTGTTGCAAATAGTTTGTTTACACATGCAAAAGGGCCTTGAAGTAGCTTAATGATCAAGGTGTGAAAAAGTTTCTCACCAACAAACATCTTTCAACTTGAAAATTGAGGCTTATTATATTTGATGGCTGCGATGATATAATACAATCACAAGTGGGGAAATGTCTGTCGGTGTAATTGCAGTGTCTTGACAAACAACTAGGAAATGCCATTACACAAAGAGGTAAACCAGACACCTATTCACAGGGAGGCCACAATTCATGCTGAAATGGCATTGTTCATGCACACACACACACACACACACACACACACACACGCACACACACATGCACAAACACACACACACACGTTTCACCAAGGGCCTTTGCCTCAGCACTCGGCTAAGCTATTTTGCAATTCAAATAACTGCGCTGCCAATTAAGCCTTAGATTAATGGAATGTTTTCTCCAGCATCCGCCATAAAGATGGGTGAATATTTGGATCATTATTTTGCCTTTATTACCCATTATATTGATGGTGACTGTCATTACAGGTCTATCTGACAGATTTGATGGTATGGCAGACCTGAGTTGCTGGTGCTTTCTAGTTCCTGTCCTGTTTCCTGAGAGAGTCTCTTGTGATGGATTTTGACATTTGCGAGAGTGCGCTGAATAAAACATTTTGACAATCGCTAATAAGCCTGATTCTGCGCAAATTGCATTATAAGTATCAGTTAATATGTTGATAAAACTCTTGCATTATGCAGTCTGGAGTAACTTGCACTCTATAATTTGGTGCCTTTCATTCTCAACTCCATTGTGATGTGATCCCAGTGTTTGAGCCATTCTGTGTGGATGGCCCTCCATAAACAATGACCCAACCATCTGTTGATACTCGGCCAACAGTGAGGAATACAAATAGCCTGAGGTTTGGGGTCACAGAGGGGATTAGCGAACGTAGTTCGGAATTCACTCAACAAATTTGTTGAATAATGATTTAAATCATAATTGATAGTCTATTGACTGCGCCTCAGCAAGTCTCTCAAACAAAGCCTTATTCTTTCTACAGTTTACAATTACAAAGAACATTCAAGCAAACTAATAGTTTTTAAACCAATATTTTTTATTCATTAATGTTGCTACTTGTATTGCTGAACAAAGTTATGTATCAGTTCACTGCCAAATCTAACCTGCAACACACCCTTTAAGCTATTTTGATATTTTGTTTGTTTGTTTTTAATATTCGTTAAATGCATACTCAGTGGCAGAGATTCAATTTTATGTCACAACCTTTCCATTAGACTCTACTAATGTACTGTTGACAAATGTCAAACACATTTCCAGACCGTATTCTGACTAACCTAAATAAAAGCACAACAAGAAACAAACTATATGTTCTTCCCATACATAAAGCTCATATAGCTTCTATAGTAACTGTGAATTTGCTGTATTATATTTCAAACTAAAACACAATTAACTCTTAGACTTTGCTGTGTTTTCTAGCCATAAGACTGAAGGACATTACACCTTATGCTGTCTGCCTTGCATGTCTATTTGGACCACTGCCTACAATCACCTTCGTAGGGGTCTCTAAAGTAACAGCACTCAGCCTAATTAGTATGCACTATCAATTAACAGATTTAATAGCCGGTAGTTTGATTAGATTCTCCGTGGCAGTGGCATGGCTAAGGCAAAATGAGGAGACCTCATCACCCAGCCACCTCTGAGTTCTGTGTTTAACAGTCTGTTTCTGTCACTGCTGTTCCCTTGCTCAGCCTTTCGCTCTCTCTCTCTCTCTCCCTCTCTCTCTCTCTCTCTCTATTTAGCTCTGTTTCTCTCTCGCTCACTACACACACACACACACACACACACACAATCCCTCCACACAATATTCCCTCCAGCATGCACACACGCACACACACGCACACACACACATGTCCATGCGCACGCACATAGTGGTTCACTAATCCACTCCTCCTCCACAGTTTTCTAATTAATGCATACATATGGTGGAGAATAGATTGGAAGCAAGGCGCTGCTCCCATTTTAAATAAACCTTCACCATCTAATGAGTTGGGCCGCCATGGCTAGTTTGCCACTAATTGTGCTTTTTCTTAATGAGACACTGCCTCCCCTCTCTCTGCAATGCTTTCTAAAAGACTGTGAAATGCTTTCTTATGTAACTGAATAGTACACGTTTCCTGTCATTAGCAAGGGAGGGAGGGGCAGGCGGGGTGGCACAAAGGGGAGGAAGAAGAAGAAGAAGAAGAAGAAGAAGAAGAAGAGGAGGAGGAAGGAAAAATTAACATTCATCCTCCTGGTATTCCTACATTTGCATATTATGACATTTGCTTAACTTTAATTGTATTAGTTAGTGGCGGGAGGTTCCTCCACTGTGTTGACATTAAAGTAAACACTCTGCATAAGTGTGCATGATTTGGGGCTGGATGGGGTTTGGGTTGGGGGGGGGGGGTGGGGTGGGTTGGTGGTGTAAATAAAGAAAGGCTTAAGGAGGGATCTGCATCAGCTGACTGCATGGATGGCGATGGGCTACACCATGGTGACTGACAGCCGTGGTCCGCGCATCCATCAAAGTCTGCTTGACAGCTGTGCGCCACGGAGACATCATCATCACGAGACGCCAGAGGCGAGCCCACTCATCAGGCATGGGTGGAAGTCAAGCCGTAATGGCCGTAGGACTAATGAGACTGAAAAACTCCTAAACTCCTAAACATTCATACTGCACATAGTAAGAAAAACTCCATGGGAACAGGGAGAGGTGGGTGGGGATGCTTTTGCCCCCTGACGATGGAACCCCACATCGTCCCATTGGTAGCTAGAACCCTATCTTATCTCAGAGCGTATCACATCCAAGGTGGTCCATTGGTAGCTAGAACCCTATCACATCCAAGGTGGTCTTCAAAATACTACAGCAATGACATATAATCTGTACTGATGGGGAATCAGTTTACAAGTGGACTTACTGAAGGAACATTAAAAAAAAAGACAGCTGATGCTTATATCTATTTACTGAGTATAATAATCCTTAATTTGTCTACTTTCCAGTCACCTTCAGAAGCTATATTTGATAACATCAAGGCAAGAATACTCCCTCTGTTTCCACCCCTTCAGAAAACAATTTTATGCAGCAGCATCCATAATCCTGTGGTCATTCGGCATGAACAAAGCACTGGTTAGATTCCAAAACTATAAATGAGACTGCCGGCTGCAGACTACGATTCAGCCTCGACATACATTTTCATGATAAATTGCTCCTTCAAACAAGTTTATCCCTTTCTCTCTCAATTTGGATTCATGCTATTCTTAGCGCAAACCCCTACCATGTCACAATTCTAGTGTCCACGTGGGAGGATGAGAATTAAAATGTTTTTTTTTTCCCTGTCAATGTTACACTTTGTAGATCACATTTTATTTTATTTTTTTCATAATTTCATAATTGCATGTGTTTAGGCTGTCTTTCTTCTTGAATGTGAGACATGTATTAAACATGTGAGTGAGAGCGAGTGGGCTGACATCATGCAAACATCCAGGCAGACTTCATGTCTATTACACATCATACCAAGGTCATGGTCTTTGCAATCCTACATTAGTACAAATACATTAAGTCTGTAGTGAATTTCAAATGATTCCTTGTGTGGCTTCCCTAGATGCTGTATAACTTTTAATACCTATACTGAAATACACCTCATCTATCTCAAAGCATTATAAAGTTAAAGCAGAACATAATATATCTGTCTCCTCATGAGTCTGATTGAAGACACTAATTACAATAAAAGAAAAAAACATTCCTGTCTTTCAAAATGTAACTTCTATCATCATTTTTTAACTATGTTTAAAATACTCATGTTCTTAACTAGATCATATGTTCTTGCAGAACGTGATGTGGCCATTGACGTGCTTTGGAACTTGTGAGCATAAGCAAAGCGGACAGAGAAGAATGGCTGTAGCCTGTTTTCCAAATCACAGGTCAGTGAGCTTGTGCATGTTTAGAATAGCGAGATGCAAACGCATGTTTTGGACGGATGCACCAGTGACTATCTTCATAAATTACAAATTTGTGAACGTTAAAAGCAATGTAGCTTCGGAGGATCAAAACATCCCCCCAACCCCCACCACCATTACCTACATGCACACAAATCCAAAACCCCCACGCACCCCAACACACACTCACACACACACACACAGCATCCCAGCGTCCTGTCCTGCCGGCTAGTCAAAGTGAAGCCCTAATTAATCAATACCAATAAGAGATCTCATAAGTTTTTTACAGGTTACTGCAGAATGAACAAAGAGATGGCGTTGATGAGGCAGTATAAACCAGCCTGCCGTAGATGAAGCGTTATGTGTTGTGTTGAGGAGGCACTGCAGACAACACTACCTGGCTCTAATGAGGGGGAAAGCAAAGACCAAGGTGAAAGCTGGCTTTATAGCTGCCATGGCCATCACCATTGGGCTTGGATCACTCTACTTCAGCTCTACTTCAAAGTTAGGTTCTTCATTAGCAATCCATCCATCACTGTGTAAAAAAAAAGAATAAAAAAAAACAACAACCAAAAAACCCCCCAGAAGTGATTCAGTGTGGAATTCATAGTTTTACTGTTCTGGATTTCCACAAACACAGATACAGCGATGCTACCTGGGTGACCTATAGCGTTAGCTAGGGGCCGATTCTCTGGCATTAAAATGCAAACGCGTGCATATTTCCATGCATTAAACTTTATGAAGCATTTAAGCCACCTTCCTCCAAAGCTGTAAATCCTAACGGGCCCATTTTATATTTACACCTACCACCTTTATACAATGACAGGGCTCCAACGTCACTGTTTCACTAAAACTCTTAAATATAAAATCTCTCTCTCTCTCTCTCTCTCTCTCTCTCTCTCTCTCATATTTCTCCAGCCCACTCTAGAATGTGGGAAAGCAGAGCAGGCAAACACATTAACATGCACATGCACATGGACTTCCTAACAGATAGTATACACATGCAGTCACACAGACGCACACACACACACAAACAATTTCTCTTGAAAACACATGACAGGAGTTGTTCAAGTGTGCAGATAGGGGGCCAGCGTGCGTTTTCAAACCCTCCTTTGCATACAGCCCTTATTTACAGTCTGTTCACACTGGTGTATATTTCATTGTCCAAACGCTTAATTTTGATTTATTGTCCACACATAAATTAGAAAAATATGTTTTAAAATTCCATCCCATCAATGCACCATGGCTGATGTCAAGGGATTGGCTGATATTTAACATGTCAGAAATACATATTGGATTAGTGCGCTTTGTTTCCCCACAACAGCAGGTGTTTAATCACAGCTGATGGCTGGAGTTAAATACGGTAGGACAGCCAACCCCTCCCTTGAAAAAAAATGTATTGAAGCACATAAACAAGCAAAATTCTCTCCTTAAATGAATACAAAATCACTAAACGCTGGAATTTGCATTCGTCTGGTGTTGTGCAGATTTTAATGCCGAGGTTTAATGAGGTAAATGAGAGAAGAAACTTGAATTTAGTCACGTTAAACGTGTCTGATGATGCAAATCTTTATGTTTTGCGTGCCCTGACAAGCATGGATGTGTTTTCAGCCAGATGCATTGCTGTAATGTAACCGACCGTCTTTCATTCTGAGTTCATGCTGTAAACATATATTTTTTTCTTCTTCACAATGCGCCGTTATAATCATCTCTGCCTTGGAGCCGTGATGATTTTGCCAATACTCGTTCCCTCATTGTACACCGATATTTATTTTCCACAGCAGAGGAATGATGAGACTTTTTCATTCGGCTGCTCGGGAGAAGACATTTAGGAGAGCAAACATTTTCAAGGTCAGCCAGTGAACTGTAACAAGTCGCAGAGATTCATGGGGAAAATTGTGCGTTGTGACACAGGCCCCAGGTTTGATTAAAAGGCAAAGTAATGGGTTTTAACAGACGCGATGCGAATGTAGCCAGACCCTGTTAGCTTTTTGCAAATTACTTAACTGAACAGTGATGGCAATAAGATTGTGGTGCGGTAGAAATGGAAAGGAGACCTCTACGCCTTTGTGTTTTCTAGTGCGCACCAAACAAATTACACAAGCTAATAGGCTCTGCGCGGGGACTGTTTTCAGGGAATTCAAATGCAGTTCCATGAGGTTTGTTTTTCGCTCCCCTTCTATCTTATGTGAGATTGGTAAAATGATGAAACCAGTGGCTGCAAAACATAACATTAACATTTGCGGCTCCTGGAAAGCAAATTCGCACATTTACGAAATAAGGAGGCCTTAAATTGCGAGCTTGCTGCTACATGGGTTTAAATTTGTTTACATAATCAGATAACGGAGTGCTACCAAATGAAAACCAGAGAGCAGAACTGCGAGACACCGACCTGAGGTTTTCGCCATCAGCATGGGAGCTTGGAACACAACGTGGTGCATTTAGCCGAGAAAATATGGCGTGTCTGTTCCATCAAGCAGGCCTGTCTGAAGGCTGTTTTTCATGCACTGAAGGAGAGCACAAGGGACCACAATCTAAAGTCACACAATCAAAGGTGAGACTGCTCCTCCAGTTCCTGCGTAAATTTTCAACTTAAGGTTTCTTAAAAATATATGTTTTATCTTCCAACATTTGACTTGCAAATTAGGCCTACATGTGGTGAAATAGGATAGCACTTGTATATCTTAATGGTAACGTTAACTACTGAGAGAACTTAGCCAGAATCCATATAGGCTATATTAGCTTGTTTCAGACCTCAATTGGTCACTACCTTATATAAATGTTCATTTCCCTATCTGGAAGAAAAGTATAAACAAGGATAGCCGAAATTAATAAAGATTAATGTCTTTTATCACAGGCCACTTATTTTGAGGCAGGTAAGTGGGGAAGCGCGTATTGTCTTTGTTGTTTTATTACATGTGAAGACAGAGACCAATCCAAAATGACATTGTGACCTTATAGATATTGAATTCAGTTATTAAATTAGCCATGTGTGAAGGCTCTTTCTGTCATCAGGACTCCTAACAAACAATGGGAAAGGTCATGATGCAACTCTTGAGACTGTAGCTTACTTCTGTACATCACTATTCTTGGCGTCTGAGCAGTGACATTCTCACATACAATGCATGTCATGGGTGTGCTTGTAGTAGCCTATTTTACTTGTGCATGCCTTATACTACTCAGATAGCATGTGTAGTATTGATCATATTGTACTTGGCTGTCATTGGAAACACTCATTTCATAATGCTGTTTGGTTTATCTTGGCAGTGAGATGTGAGGAAAGTGGTGGTATGGGGTGAGGTAAGTGTACTTTCTTGGTCCCATATTTGTAATTACATATATTTAACACTTTGAAGCCTCTGGATGAAAACTGTACCTATTTGATGAATCTACCATAAAATATTGTATTCATTTAATGTTGCCTCCAGAAAAAACTACATTTAATGCGGCCCAAACTCCTCAAATCATCCCCAACCAAACTAACTCTCTGTAGGTCTGACATGAAGATGGTGATAAAAATGCTTTGATAGAATTTACTGTATTCTCCATTCTTAATGGTGTGTTAGAGTTTGGGTCCTGTTATGTTTCTTCAACAGTAGGAGTCAGTTGTTGTCTAGATTTGCCCTACATTTAGAATGTGGTCATGTCTATCATTGTGTAGGTCTAATATTTTCAGCAACATACTGTCAAGCACTCAGTATGATCTTATTTTGACACTGAAATGTTATGAAAGGCCCATTCCATTAGCAAATTTTTTGAAAGTTTGAATTTCTTCGGCATTCTTTGTGCAATGATACTCTACACAAACATAAACAATAAACCATGTTAGATTATGGTTAGCCCAGAGTAACTTTTATGTTGGAAAATTCCTAGGGTTTATGTTGGACAATGTACCACGCAAAAAAACTGGCAGTTTATGAAGACCTCCTCAAATAGTCTCTTAAAGACAAAAAGATGAGGCACTCCAAGGCGTATAGGATTTTGTCCAGTAGAGATAAATGATATGATACATAAAAAATATCAACAAACATAGCATATTGTTTACTAAAAATCCTAGAATTCTGTTTTCATTGTGGTGGTGGTGGGGGGGGGGGGGGGGTGGTGGGAGTGGACAATGGCCTGTCAGTGGCCTTGGCACGGGCTTAATTGACACGGCACTGGCGGTCCTGTTTGCACATTAATCCAGGCCACAATTAGATGTCAGCGAGCAGTGTTTCTTTTGATGATAGCCATGGGCTCTTGCACTTGGGGGCCCTAATCAGGAGTGTAAACTCTGCTATATTTCAATTTGGAGGAGCGCTGTTCCGCTAAGAGGTTCCTGGCATGGTGATAAATAAAACGCCTATTTACTCTGTTGCCTCTCTTGGACACCTAAATGCACTCTTTTTAGCAGCCCCCTAATCATGGGCTCCATTTAAAGTGGCCTGTAAATCACGTCATCTCCAAAACTGGTGATTAGTGAAGTCATTTCCCCCCGTGAAGTCAGACGATAAATGCTCTTCCCCTTTTATGTAAAAAAGCATTAAGACGCCGTGGTGGAAGTGGCATGCACAGATGCTGACATGTCTGATGTATACTGAGGGGGGAATGCCTTGTGGGTTGAATAGACCCACGTTCTGATAATGTGGAAGGTGGCAAGGATTTACTGAAAATGCATTTTAGGCAAAGGCAAACACATACAGATGCATACACACACACACACACACACACACACTCACGTACGCAAATCTTAAAGTGAAATGTTTGTTCCATTGTTGTTTGAGGATTTCTTTCTATACAGTAAGTGTAGGTCTGTCAGTGTATTTCTATGCCTCATGACACTCCATTTTATTTGGTCTAAGTCTCATTTTCCGTCATTGCACTGACTGTAATCCTCGCTGGAGTTGCCGGCAGAGCTAAGCTGGGCATACTCTTTATTCAAACTTGTTTCAGATCACAACTGCTTAAAGACCTCGCCAATTAGAGACCTGTCACTATCAATTAGCCCTTTTCAATCGCGACTCACCAGGGGGTTCGGTGTAAACAAAGGAAAGTTTTTAAATGTCAATTCTTAAAGGCTCCATTGACTGCAGTGTCCCTTAGACCCACTAAATCTCTGGTGAGGTTCGGAGAAATAGCTCGGGGGAAACAAGAAGGGTTAAAAGGACAGATGATGTTAATGCCTCTACCCCCCCCTCCTCTTCCCCTGGAACAAAAGCATCTTAGACGCACTTTTAAATGAGACACACATTTCAATTTAAATGCCCCCCCACACACACACACACATACACTATTCTACACCGTCTGTAGCTACTATGTACCTGCTTAATTGATTGAGACTTGCCATTGGTGGAGAGTCTTCACACACTTAACCATCTACATCTGTGATTTAAAACTTTGACATCTTACCCATTCACAGGAGAAACAGTGAAGACTCATTTTTGCTTGTGAGGGAGCCTGTGTGGTCTTCACACCTCGAACACAGCGGATGCGTTAATGGCGACTGGTGGAGGGAAAGAGGGCACTCTCGTTTAGAGAACAAGGTGCCACCATCTTCTACTGAGCCCCCCCCCCCTCCCTCCCAACAGCCAGTGCATGGATTGTTTTGTTCTGTGGAGGATTTAAGCCTTAATTGACAAAAAAAAAAATCTGAGGGTATTATTAGCCAAGTGGGCTATTAAAGAGAGACAAGGGGCCAAATGAGCTCTTGAATTACTGAATGATTGCATCCCTGAAAGATTTAAGTGACATTGTGTCAAAACAAACATCCCCACAAATAGCACAGGAATATTGTCAATTTTTCCCGTATGTTTTCGTCCATGTCTGTAAACGTTACACATCACTATGGCTGTTTAGTCTTACACAGAAATAGTGCCGGGCTGAACATTGGTTGTACGTGCTTTTATGCCCATTTTGTTTCTTCATCTAATTGGCCATCAATAGTTCACTGATTTGAAAGCAAAATAAAAAAATAAAAAAACCCTCCCCCTTTAATAAAAAAAGGCTTTCATGTGTCTCAGAAAGCCTGGTAGTCATTCACAGGCAGTCAGGTTAGCCTTAAGCAAAGATCTAATATAAAGTGGGACTGCCGCTGACAAGAGGCACTTCACACACCAGCTTTTATTATTGGGCAGACGTACATGTTAGGCCTCTATTAGACACTGGGAACTGAAAACCATCTTGAAAAGCCTGTTTCAATTTATCAGACATTTTTGAATAAATCACCCATGCTGGCTTTATGGGGTTCTCTCAAAATGCACTACTTCTATAGGAGTAAGGGTTGTAACACAGACCAAAAAAAAAAACCTTTTCTTTATTTTTTGGTCCAATATTCTTTCATGTTTCCATTATTTTCTCTTTCTCATTCAAATCAGAAACACAATTAGAATGGTTTGTGCTTTTTCCTCTCCCCTTCTTTCTCTCTCTCTTTTCTCTCTCTCTTTTCTTGCCCTCCTCAGGTTGGCTTGTGAGTACTTCCTTTCACTAAATGACTCGAAATAATGAGGAGTACCACCCCCCCCACACACACACGGCCCTTTTTTTCCATGCGAGCTGCTTGACAACCCAGAGTTTCAGCGGGGATTCAAAAAGGCACTCACGGTGAGCAGGCATCCTCTCCTCATCTCTCTGTGTGCGCTTGCCCCGCTTTCGTCTTTGCATTGTGCACTCACCCTTAATTACAGTAAAGGGGAGTCCAATCCCCCCTGCGCCCTGAAAAAGGAGAGAGACAGGAGCCCCCCGGTATACGTAGCTCGCCTGCGATGCACCTGCACTTTGAGTGTTTATATTGTGCTTGAAGTACCCAAAGTCAATGAATGCAATCAAAACACTCACCGGTGGCACAATGGCAAAAAAAAAGAAAAAAAAGTTGTGTTTGTTCACGCCGTAACAGCCAGCTCTCCGTGGCTCTGACTGGAAATGTTTCTTCACTAGGCTGTTGTCGTTGGAGAGGATCACTCGATTAATATTAAAAGTATCACTCGGAGATCATTTTCATGGGGGCCAACAGTAAATTAATTTGGCCCAGTAATATTCATGGCCAGATTGTCATTTATTGAGTTTATTTGAAGAGGGTAATTAATAGCTTCTGTAAATACATTTGGCTGATGTGCTATGCAGTGGGAGGTTAATTGGGCATGAGGAAACTCTAATAATCAGAAGGATTAAAACAGCAGGAACTGAATACAGCTCCTTGGAGGCATATTAGAAAAGGTAAACGGCTTGTGTAGGATCCACTTCTGTCGGCAGTTATTTCAGGAGACGAGCTAAGGTGGTTATGCCCTGTGAAATCAACACACTCTTCTCCATAATGGTCCTAAAAGCAGATCAGTTTGTGTGCAGATCTGCATCCGATGCGGAATATTCACAAGATGAAGGGTTGAGTCCCTCTACAGCATTCTATAGTCATCTGACTGGTATTAGATTTGGTGGAACTGTTGCCGCATTCCAACTCCTGACTGGATGTCGGCTCTGAGAGACGATGACTGTTACCAGTTCTAGATTCAGCCTCTGGCGCATGTAGTCGCGGTAGGCTACTACATTACACGCTGCATCATATTCTCCAGAAATGAGCTGGTGTCAGCACTTACCATGGAGTGGAGCTGCGGTTTCCCAAAGCATCCTTCCCACTCTGAGGGCCACCATGTGTGGTGGTGAGGTGCCTGTGGACGGCTGTGGTGCCACAGTCAGGCTAACACAGATCTGGCCCTGATTGTCCTCCCTTGTAATGGATGGTGCAACTCCCACACCCCCACCTGCACCCCCCCCCCTCATAGGTGTCTCCCCTTCGCCTGTCCATCCAAATGCTTTTTCAGTGACTTCACCTGAGTCAATTATGTGATAAATTACACTAATGAACAGAACCTAGATGCCTCAAATTAACCAAGTGGCTATTAAACAGACCCCTTTGGCTGTGCTTGTCCACGTCACTGGTGGTCAGTGGAGGGAGGTGTTAAACTGTGGCACCAAGCATGTAGTGATCAATCTCCACAGGGCTAAGTGGACTAATTCACGTGACTGGCAGAGAGACTTAATGAACTGAGACAACTTAAGGTAGCAGTACATGAGTGTTTTGTCCATAAAAATATATCTGATTTCCAATGATGGAATGTGTCCTTTTTAACTGCACCTGTTAACTTTGTTTTTTCACTGAGAACATTTGCATTCATTTTGAACTTAAGCCAAGATTAAACATAAATGTATGTATGTATGTATGTTCTGAATGTATACTCTTGCTTAAATGCATGCTTAAATTAATCACAGGGATGAAAACCTGAGAACTTGTCGGCTATTTAGTTTGTGTTATATAATGTTTTAAAACCGATTTACATTTATATCTAAAAGAAGCGCTGGATAAATAAAAACTCTGTTTCAGAGATGTGTTTCTGCGAGGCGTTTTTGCCACCCTCCAGCAGCCTTGCCACATCGGTTAGCGTTCAGCTGTGCCTGCGCCCTCAGCTGATTACTTTCAGTCTTCCTCTCTCTCTCTTCCCCCCCTCTCTCTCTCTCTCTCTCTCTCTCTCTCTGTACACATTGTGCTGTGATGAGTTTTTAAATGGCTCGCGCCGAGCGAGCGAGCGAGTGAGCGAGGGAGGGTTAGGGCAGCGGCGGTGGAGGAGGCCCCAGCCGGTTGAATGGAGGGAGATGGCAGGCTATTTGAATACTGATGGGCCCCTCTGCTTCTCCCATTTCCATTAATGACATGCTCATCAAGGGCAAACAAAAGGACCGACCGCCTCCCAATTCCAGCCTCGGCTGGCTGTCACTGTATGGACGCCCGAGTGTGTTTGCGGCGCACGCCTGTGAGCGTGTGTGTGTGTGTGTGTGTGTGTAAGTGTGTCTGGGTGGGTGTGTGTATCCAACTGTCAGTCCTAGGGATGGAGCTCGGAGACCCACGCATTAATGAGGAGTGCTCTGCTCCGTCAGGATGGACAGGTGCTTCCGCAGCCAGGACATGCTCCATTCCCTTCCCCTAAACCGCCATAGCCCTCTCCTATTCAACCAGTCCCCCCCATCACCCCCACCCCCCAACCTCCACCTCCACCTCCACACACACACACACACACCCCTGCCAGACACCATGAAATGCCCAAATTAACAGGCCCATCATGTCACAGGTCCGTTGCCCCCACGAAGAGAGCAGAAAATCAAGTTGTCACACTGGGCTAACGCGACGGAGCCACCAAAGCCCACCCAATCCTGGCGCCCGGGGCTGCCCTATTATGGGATGTGCCACGAGACGGGATGGATCAGAGGGCCTTGATGTAAACTTGAGATGCATTCGGCTTTCTTGTTAATGGCTTCTTCCTGCTGAGGGAGGCTGTGAGCGGGCGAGAGACACATGAAGATAGAGAGAAAGAGAGAGAGAAAGAGAAAGAGAGAGGGAGCGAGCGAAAGGGGCCACGAATGTCTTTCAGGGTTTGCAAAGACACCTTGGAGAAGGGCACACACAGCATCACTTTGTGGCTGCACCCCCCCACCCCCACCCCCACCCCCACTGTATAACAAGACGAGGCTGTTTATTTGAAACGGCTCCGGCTCGGATGATGCAGTATTGATTCATTTAAAGGTGTTTGAAATAAATTGCTAGGTGAGTTAATGAATGACATGGAAATGTTGCTCAGGACTTCCACTATCAATTACAGCGGGCTATCGCTCGCCCACCACCTCCATTTCCACCGCATATCTTGAAGAGGATTCGTATGAATACCAAACTCCCTCGCTTTCTGTACAAAATAAAGCCCAGCAATTCAATCAAATCTTCCTGTACAACATATATCTCCCCCCCCCACCCCCCTTCACACACACACACACACACACACACACTTTGCTCAGTGTTCACAAGCATGCTTTCCTTCTGCAGGAGCAGAAGAGGATAGGAGGAGGATGGGGGGGGGGGGGGGGATGACGAGAGGGAGGCGATAAACGAGGGGTGGAAGTAACATATGCAACCGCATCTCTCCCTCGGCCTGCTACACCTGCTCTCATCTGCAGTCTGCGGCTTCCTCGTTTTTTTTTCCCGCCGCCAAATGAGGTGAGAAAGGCGATCCTGCTGGCGTTTGATTCATTGCTATCAAATTGAACTTTATGAATGCATAAAAGTTATAGTTTCAGCCAAGCCCAGAGATAATGCACATAAAAGTGAAAATAACTGTGTTATAATAGTCTCCATAAACCCACACAAGAGCACTATAACTTGCCTTTATGGCACGTGTTAATATGCACGCTACCTTGGCTTGGTTGTGTGTATGCCCTTCCTTGTTCAGAGGAGTGCTTCACTAGTTTACATTTAGACAGTAATTCATCTGGTTCTGGTGTTTGCACTGCGTCTTCCTTTAGTGTGAATTTTTCCCATAAGCGCAAGAGGGGAAATATCTACATTTCAGGTTTTCAGTCTTTGAATATGTGATGCGAGTCTCTACTGGCAAAGCAAGCAGAGGAACCGTCCTACTAAACAAATCCAGTTGCAGTTTGAAATGCACTTTCAGAATAAATGCAAGATGGCAACTTTTTTTGTTGCTTTTTTGTCTTAACTCCCAGGTATTTTTTTCTTTTTTTTTTTTTGGAGTGATAGGTTTCATTGGTCATTACTTGCACGGCTGGTTTTCCCTGCCTACTTGGCAAAATTTGTTTTTCCAGCCTTGGTTCTTCAAATCAAAACACCATTTAGACCAAAAGCTTGAGGCTTGATCCTTCTCTTGTAAAGACGCCCATTGTCTGTCAAGGGTCACTCTGCATAGTCAAACAGCTGCCATTGTTTCGTCCTGATGCAGTCGGGTGCGTAGCTTTCTAAATGGACCATTCAGCGAAATCCACTTCTTCACTTTTTTAATTTTGGGGAAACAGTACTTGAGCTGTGTTTCTGTGTGCCTGAGTGACCATCAGGAGCTGCGTTGGAGGACAGTTGAGAGTGGACGTGATTGAAAGGCATTCACAACCGACTCCTCTTTCAATTTGTTTCAATAAAGGCGAGAATTAGTGTTAACTCTTGCCGGTTAATAAGGAGTAGTTCTCCTCTGCTCCCGGCTATACCAGCACGTGTGGTTTAATTGCATTTAAATTGATGCCACCGAAATTTTCAAAGTCATCGTTATGCCAAAGATGGAGCCTAACACACCTTCTTAGAGTTGTTTTAACCCTGAGGCTGTACGTTGAGTGTGTTGTGTGTGTGTGTGTGTGTGTGTGTGTGGCACTGCACTGAAGTGAGTGTGTAGGTGAAGTGAAGTGAATGCTGTGACGTGATGGAGGGCTTTTGATTGATGAGGTCAGGTGGCTGATGTTTAACTGTCTGCTGCGTGTCATAATCCAAAACATAAAGACATTACAGGAGATGCACTCGCGGAGCGCCGCTGTTTGGCCCGGCACTCAGAACGCCCATTAAGCCCCCATTCTCATACCTCACCGCTCGCTGCGGTTATCTATGGAGAGTGCAATAAAACGAGAAACCCCATGATGGTGTGGACAGCGTCTTGGTGCCTGGGGTGGGGAAAAAATACTGTCACATTTCCTCCAAGCACAGAGCTCAGGGCTACATAAATTTAAGCGACTTGTTTGCCGCACCTAGTGGCACCGCGCAGCGAAAAAGCCCCTCCGTCGCGGAGTAATATTTTACGTAGCACTTTGCTGTCTCTGCCAGTGGATGGTGCTGAGATTGTTGCAGTTTGCGGCGTCTATCCAGGGTCGTAAAAGAGCACGGCGGTGGTGGGGGTGAAATGGCTTCCTCTGCCACTAGAGGTGATGGATGCGATCAGGGCCGCGCTGACAGATGATCTAACAGGTGTTCATAACAACTTTATAAGGGCTTTTATTTATGGCGGGCCACAGCGCGCCGTCGTGGATCAACCTCACCAGCTGCAAGCCGTGGCACCTTGGGGGCCAGATGTAGCCGTCGGCGCCGTCAAATTCTGTCCGGAATCCTAATTAGCCAATGATTCTCTGGGAGAGGTTACGGAGTGAAGAGGAAGGAGGGGAGAACAAGGGGACCGGCGGCTGGGCTCGCTGTCTGCTAATAAAGCAGAGTAAACAGCCAGGGCCTGCAACAGATTGCCTCTTCTTTTCGAACAAAGGAAACTTCCGTCAGGGCTCCTAGCTGAGGTAGTGCAGAGTCAGTCCAGAGAGACAGACCGTTTCAGCGGAGAATTAAATGCACCCAATCAACCCAGTGGTTTCCACTTTTAAACACGCAGTTGTTGAAATCTGAAATTAACAGGGTGAACTGCTTGTTTTGTTTTTGTAATTTCCTTACATTTTTGTCCTTCAGCACACATTCAGTGCCAGAACCACCAATGGCGGTTGCCCCCCCCCACCCAGAAGGGCTTTTGGTTAGCAGGAGGAAATCCATGCAGCTTTATTAAATGGTGAGCGGAAAATGGATGGCCGAGTGGTCTGTGGTGACGTGTTATTCTTTTATAAAACATTGCCTGCGAGTGTGGGAGTGGAGGGGCGAGGGTGTCAGGGTGGTGATAAATGGCCCCGGGGTAACATCTTCACTCTTGACCCCCCAGCCTGTTTGAATAAGCAGTGCATTAAAATGGAGATCTGCAAGACCTTGTGTTTGTGAACTTGTGGATAAAAAAAAAATAGAAAAGACAAAATGTGGTGTATCGGGTTCGAAGGAGACCAATGGCTTGTGAGATATGTAATTGAGATGCCAGTGTGGAGGAGAGAGAGCCAAAGAGGAGCTTGGGTGTTTGCAGGCCTTAGGCTCTCCATAGCCCAGTGTGGGCTGCTTTTGCTGATACTGACCTCAGCACTGACTTGAGGTCTGATGGGAGGTCTGTTGTGCTAAGCTATGCCTTGGGGTCCAAACACAAACTGTTAACGGTCAGATATGAAACAAGCATGTGTGGCAGGGGTGGAGAGAAGCCTTTTTTTGCCACACATGCTACCAAACTGCGTAACATTTCACCACACAAGAGCAATAAAAGCCCTTCGCTAGGACAGTGTCATTTTCCAGTCATCGTTTGGTGAAATATGAGCACAAAGCAAACTGCCAAATCCTAACTTCCTCTTTAAATTTGCAAAGAAAAGGGCTGTTTTTATCTGTGAATTAATTCTCATTAATGTTGAAGGGTTCGGCAGTAGCAGCAGCAGATGGACACACTAATGTAGCGGATGAGTCTGGAGGTCCAGATGTGGGTGTTTTACCCCAGAGATGGGCCTCTATTCCCTGTCAAAACGCACACAGCCCTGGACCATCATCGCATGGCTGATTAGAGAAAAAAAGAAAAAGGCATTGGCCTAATTGGTCAGTGATCAGATATCCAGAATTGTGCTCTGTCCTTGGAAGCGGATGGCCAATTCAAAGGGCACCAAGACATTTTTATTTGTTGTTTGTTTGTTTGTTTGTTTGGTTTGGCTTTAACCGTATATCAGTAATGCAGAGGAGGATGGTCAGCAGTGTACAAAAGGCATTCAGTTTCATGCAGCTCAAAATAAGAGGGATGTGGATTTGAGGTTGGTTTGGCTTTTTTGATACCAACACAAAGCAGGCATATTATATCTTATACTGTCCAGTAGCTTGACCATACCTCTGGTATGAGAAACTACTTCACTGGAACTGGTATACTAATTGTAATGACCTTTTTAGTGTGTGCTAGTCCTAAATACTGATCACATTTCCTGGCAATGAAGTTGAACCTGAGGAAATGATTGAAAATGGTTCTAACAAAATCACAAAGTAAATTATTCTTTAAAATGACGCCCTCAACAAATTCCAGCCTCTTGTAACTTCCCTCTCCCCGCACAGCACGTGGATTAAAATGTATTTACAAGAGCTTTATGGTCGTGTAGGAAGCAAAGAACAGAGAAGGAGGAAAAAAAGAATTCCAAAACATTGCAAATCCTATAATTAGCCGCTATTATGGAGAAAGTGGAAAACCTGCCAGTCTATTATCCCAGCTGACTGAAAAGCCATTTGGGAGTGGATTCCACCCCCTTGTCTCCCCAGTCCATTCATCCAGGCCCCAGGGGGGAGAGAGGGGGCCAAGCGCCGGGCTGTGGGGAAGATGGAGCACCATGGTATCCGCCCCCCGAGCCGTCCTTCATGGACTGTCCTCACGGTTCTCAGAGTCACGTATCTCGGCAACGCCACATCAAGGGTGAACGGGCGACACATGGGCCTATTGAAGGCACTAACAAGTGCCAAGCGGGTGCCTGACCCGGGGTGCCCCTCTTCACAGTCCTGGCCTGGCCTGGCCCCTCCCCTTCAGCCCGGTGAATGACACGTGTCTGAATTGGAGCCATCTGCCCCAATTTGCGCAACATATTTGACCACAATGGGTCCCCAGTTATCCCTGACAAAAGGTCCGCAGTAGGCTATCTCTAAACATGCAGAGGAGCCTGTGAGCTCGGTTGAGCCCATTCACCTGCAATGCAACGAGACAGTGTCTCTTGTCTGGCAATTAGCACGCATCCCACCACCAACCTTTTGCTGGAATCCTTGGGGAATGTCCTAATTACCATCAACAGAAAAAAAGCTGTTTATCACCAGATATTTAAAAACCTATCAGCATCAAAACATTAGCCATCCATTCATATAACATGTCTCAGATAACTTAGATTTACTTTATTTGGTTCCATTTGAAGCATTTAATATTTTGATTTAAGTTAAAAAAAAAAATCAGAACAAAGATTTAGAATAAAATTTGCGTTCAGCAGTTAATGTATTTTATTTCTGATCCGCTAAACTGATCGCCAGGATCTTGGCAATGTTTTGTCCTCTGTTGAATTTATTGATTTAGAATCGATCATTACACGTGTCTTTTATCATTCTGATGTATATGCTTTCGTTTTTGGACCACCCCTGTCTACAGCTCATATAAAAATGACTGGCTACACTACTGTGTGCAAGATATGCATACAAAAATGCATAGCAGTGGGACCAAGATTGATAAAGGTCACTTTGGTAATGGTCACCATTAATAACCATCATTGACATGGACAACACTTATACATGTGACGCATGTAAAACTCATATGTCAGCAGTGACCGTGAAAACCCAACCCAAGGTGGCAAAGTAACAGTGCTGAGGACTCTGAAGATGTCCCTGTCCATGTCTTTGTGCTTTGTAAACATCTCTACCCGTTGGAGAAGCCAGACTCGATGCCCTGGCTTCTCTCTTTGCCTTTTCTCTCGCTTGGAAATCGGCGGCTTGCTCCATATGGCCAACATCATGGGCAGCTCGGGGCTGGGCTGTGATTTATCCTGTCCCCTTAGCCCAAGTGGATCGTCCTCTCATAATGGCAGTCCATTTACAGTAATGGTGTTACGCTCCTCGCTCTTCTCTCTGAGTGAATATTAAACAGGCCGTGCCGCTCAGCCCATGGTGCCTGAATGTTTTTATTTTCTTTCTTCTTTTTCTTTTTTTTTTCGACATCTTCCCATGATGTCGACCGAATGACATATCCAGCGTAAAAAGAAAGAAAAAATTAACTGCCCTCATCTTTGAGAGGCGGCGGCAGCAAGCCCTTGGCATTGGTAAACACTGAAGAAAGGCCGCATCATTCAAAGCCAAATAGCCTAAAAGCCCAAATGGGCTAGAATGACTTTATATTTTATGCATGCCGGAGTGGCATGGGCGCCATGGGTGAGCAGGGCTTCGCACTGGCGTTCCTCTCCGTTAAAATAGATCACGACTCCTCCGGGCCCAAGTGTAATGGGAAAATGTCAAAGATTAATAGACTCTAAATATTTTAAACCAGCCTATCTATTCAACACATCAGTTATTAAGTAGAAACAGATTATTTCTCTGACCTTTCTCAAGCCATCTAGGCTACGGGCACCACCCACAAATTTTGCAATGGGTTGTTTTGGGGTGGCTGTGAAAAGGGGGTAAAGATCTACACTAATGGCCCTTGCCACAGAAGTGTACACAGGCAGCCATTTACAATAAATCACTTTCACGGAGGATAAGGGAAGCCTCCTCCGTTGTCATTAGCTGGGGCGCGCAGGTGAAATTCATGACTTTCTGACTGGGAAGAAGCACATGTGCAAATGGATCCGTAAATAAATGTATTTGTGGTGTTGGAGTGGCGCACTGAATTCTGAATAGGTTCTGTCAGATGCCACCATCAATCAAAGTCCTTCAAGTATTTGTGTATATATATATATATATACAGTATATAGTTTTTTTGTGTACATCATGTGCACATCAGGCTTACCAAGGCTGTGTTTGCACAGACTCCTGGATGGTTCGTAATTGCAGCCATTTAAGCATCCGAGTGTAATGAGTGCACATTATTCAAAGGTGAGCAATTTTTTTCTTCTTCTAACATTCCATGTGAAGTTGCATTAAAATAAAAGCAAGTTAGTGCCGATGTATTAGTTTTGATATCTTAATTACCATAAGGATCTGATCCATTGTTGTTATGTGGAAATAACTGTTTTTGACAGAAACACAGTAAAACTTCATCATAAACAATATCGCTAAGTTAGTTTGTATTCTATTAATAGAAATTCTGCTTTGATTTAGTTTTAATGATATTCAACCAACTAAGGTGTCAAGCTAGTCTCGTATAAGCAAATACTAATGCATAATCAAGAACAAATGAACGGAGCTAAGATGTACAGCGTCAGTCTTCCCTACACTAAGCACATCACTTAATAAGTTATTTGCATGAAGTGACATGAACCACCCTTCTCCTCTGCTGTGTGGATGTTTTGAAGCTGCGGGCTGATGGCTAAATCCAAATGTGTTGCTTTGTTTTGTTTTGTTGTTTTTTTCTCCTTGGTCCATAATTGACGTCCCTAAGATATCGTCACATTTGAGCAATGAAGCACCTGCCCTGGGCACCTTTTATTTTTTCCATTTCTTTTTTTTTCAGTAAGGGCCTGATTTTTTTTTTTCCCTCAACCCTTCCTTTGAACCCTGTTAAATGTGCAAGCGCAGCGCAGAGGCGCTGCAGTACTTGTGTCACTTGCGCTGGATATCTGTAAAAAAGGAGCGGCTTTAACGCCTCTGTTTGGGCAAAGCCTTAATTCCGCCATGTAATCCGGCTTGATCCCTTGTTTGGTGCCTTAACAGCTACCAGCAGTGGAAGCAGTCTGCACTTCCAAGCTAGCACTCTTTTGACATGGAGCCCTCAATTAAGAGCAGCTGAAGCAGACACAATCCTATTAAGGACTACTGGTTGAGGGGCGCTGTGAAAAAAAGAGAGGTTGGGACTTTCCCTCCCTCTCTCTCCCCCCTTTCTCTCTCTCTCTCTCTCTCTCTCCCCTCATGTGTGTGAGTGGGTGTGTGTGCATGTGTCTGTGTGCACGTCTGAACAATTAACTCTCCATTTGCAATGAGGCCACACAGTGCATCCAGAGATGGACAGCTGATCCAGAATCCCCAACTGAACTCCCAAATGACAGATGACAGTTTTAGGGGTTAAAGGGAAAAGAGTGGAGGGGCACGGATGCTGGAGCAGCATAGATGTCAAGGACTTTGAGCATGTTGCATCAAAAACGGTTGGCCAAGAGGCTGTGTTCTCCACTGCGCTGGCAGGGGAAGCTCCCTTCCCCTCGGAGTGATATAGCCTGGCTAATATAGCTGCAGTCAGTTTCCAGTGGACTCCATGATTCATGATGGTGATGATGACAAACATAAAACAGTTTCATGAAGCTGTTATTTAGGACCTGCCAATGTTTTGGTTCACTCTCAAGGAAAAATGCATTGATTTTACTCTGGAAAAAGCTGTGCTGCCTCTCAGTGGCCAAAAATATAACTTCCTTGTCATATACCTCTTGATTGTTCAATTAAATTATTAGTTTTGATTACAAGATGTTCAGGTTGACAGGAATTGCAAACTATCGCCGTTTTAACAGATGGTACTCCCTGTCATTCAGTTCTTTATTTTGATATGACAAATGGTGCTGCAATGCAGTGTCATATTATCCTACCTACCAATTGAGGACAATATTTTGCTCTTGTTGTCGTTTAAAAGGATGTCTTAAAATGCCGGTCAATTAGTAAGTATACACACCCAAAGGCAGCATTTTACCCATTTGTTCTGTCTCTCTGTCTGCATTGTTTCCATCATTGTATGGGTATTTACAACAAATATTGAAATGGACCTGGCCCATGGGTAAACATGAGCTGGTAAACAAACTAGTTTGTTCCACCTCCATAGAAACATATATTTGGTGAGCGCATCGCAGTAGTCCTGATGCTGTGCGATTCATCAGGGCCCATATCTAAGCATTCAAGCGTCCAGACTGAACAATCCTCGCTCGACCTTTAATGCACCATACTCACACACCTTGACCATGGCAGGCATGTGTGCTTGTGTTCACACACACACACACACACACATACTCCACACACTCCATCAGTAAACCCATAGTGATCTCCTGCAGAATCAGCAAAATGGCGTGACTCACAGGACCAGTCTGTTTTTAACAGAAGCTTAGGAATAAATGAAAACGTTGTCTGTGAGTCTACGTTTCTATTTAATTGAATGTGCCAAAAGAGTGCCCATTAATTTCCCCTCCTAATAAATGCCTGCAAGCATGTTTATGCTAGCAACTGTTTTTCTGTGCAACACAATTAAAGAAAACATTGTGCAATGCCAGATACTTTTGTCAAGCTACTGTGAATGAATTGATGGATGGTACTTAGACACAATGCAAGTGAATGCAATGCTTCATATTTAACCTCAATGCTCTTGGCTTTAATGGTTTGTCTAACAAGGGTCTGGGAGACATGGCGCTCTTCCATTGAAGGGAAATTAAAAAGCAACCATACTATGCTTTTCAGACCACAGGACTCATTTTGTGTGCCTAATGTATTCGCATAAAGCAAAGTAACATCCCATCAAGTGCAGCAATTTGGCTTTTTCCCCCCACTCATGCTGTTTTATTGCAATAGGCAATTTGTACCACTCAGCATGACAGTGTAAACTGAATCAAGATTAATTTACATGCAAAAGAACACTTAGCGGAGCAGCATGGTAAGCAAACACATTGTCTCGATTGCTGAACTGGAAAAGAAGCGTAGAGACGGAGAGAGCGAGGGCTGAAATTAAGGAGCATCAAATGTGATTGTTTAAGGTAGGCAGAGCAGCAGGAGAATACTGACTGCTTTCATCTGTGAAGGGAGCGAGCTGGTGGTAGTGATTGTAACCTGCACACACATACTGAGCGGAAATATCTGCTCTTTGGCATTCCACTGGAGTATGGTTATAATATTGTAAACTTGAATGTATGGGGAGTTGAGAATGTTGTGTGTTAAAAATGTTAAAATGTCAGTGTAGTGTGTGTTGGTGTAAAAAGACAAATCGGATGTTTTGAAGGGGAGGCGGTCCCCACACAGTGGCCAGTGTAGACCACGCAGTGACCAGTGTAGACTACGCAGTGACCAGTGTAGACCATGCAGTGGCCAGTGTAGACTGCGCAGTGGCCAGTGTAGACCACGCAGTGAAGAGGAAGATTTAGGTGAAGGGGGAGGGACAATGAAGAGATGAAAACAC
>JASCQY010000293.1:9635154-9654230 GCA_030264315.1 Sardinella tawilis | reverse complement strand
CCTCCACCCCACCCCTCCACGGACAAACTGGCTGAGCCTGGCCTGTATTTGCAGAGGTCTGCCGTACAGTAGCCGGCGGCGGCCGTGGCTGCAGCTCAGCCCAGCCCAGGCCCAGCCCAGGCGCTTTATCCATCTCTTCCAGTGATGAGAGGGGTTTTGACAGCGGCGCTCAGCGAGCCAGCTGGGCATGGCAAGTGCTTATGGACTAAGGCCATGTTGAATTACTCGGCGGCGGCTGCTGTGAGCAGCTGCGGATTAGACTGACCCCCTCGGCTATTGGGGGAAGCTTAGGCAGGGAATTGCTAGCAACGAGGACCTGCAAAACTGGTGAAGCAGTTCACAGGCGCTCTATACGACGGGAGGGCAAGGCCAGTAATGATCTGCTCTGACCAGCAGACAAGCTTGAGAACCTAGATCTGCACTGGAGCCTGAATTAAGCCGTCAGTGAACACTCCCTTACCCCCTCACCCCCACCCCCAAATTTAATGCAGTGGTGCCTTTATAAGAAGGGGGGGGGGGTGCTTCTTAATCCAGATCTAGTGGGAAACTCATCTATATTTTTTTTAATTGCTGATTTTCTAATAAATAGCCCCCACATTTAAACACGTTTACAGTCTTTATATTTGCTTAGGCTTAATGGACCAACAGATAAACAGTGGCAATTTCATATTTGACCGATGGCTGGGGGGGATGTCAGATATTGGATTTAGCTCGGGCAATTATTTCAGGCAGAAAAGCGCTCTTCGCTCATCTGCAACTGGTTTGAGATCCTCAAAATACACTCATGCATGCTTCACATGTGGGTGCATTCTTTGCAATATTTATCCAAAACACCTAAATGATGGTTGTTTTCGTGGACCATTTGATGTGTTTGATGGTAAACCACATTCCATCAGAAGATGTGATATCCAATTTTTGAAGCCATTTTTTCCCCTTACATTAGCTGACAAGGCGCTAATGGAAAATATCACGCTTAGTAAATGGTTGGCCAGATGATAATACATTTCCCCTAAAATTATGAGGGTTACAAAATGCTTCCTTGCATGTATTTTATCATGAATTCTAATTAGGCTGGTGGGTACCAGTGAGTGCTTGGTCATCAAAGGAAGGCTGTTGAAGGTTGATTTATAATGTTGAGGTGGTTGTCCCACGCTGCTGGTGTTTCTCTCACTCCAGAATTAATGGCCGTCCCACCAAACCTTAATCATACAGCCCGAGTGAAACACACACACACACACACACACACACACACACACACACACACACACACATATACACACACAAAGACACACACGTACACCCGGGCTCCCATTTCAATTTTCTTGAGGCATGGAAAATAGAAGAGATCACTCATTTGTCTTGTAATAGTTGGATAATAGATCCATCACAATGGAACATCTGCACAAGGCTCTCTCTCACCCCCTGCCTGCATCTGCACACACACACACACACACACACACACACACACACACTCACACTCACAGATTCGCATGCACACACAATCACTCACTCTCTCTCTCTCACCCTCACACACACACGTATAGCAGCAGCAGCAACAACAACATAGAACACTCCCTCTGTTTTTCCCCCGGCCACCAACAATACGAGATCAATAGGCCCCGCAGAACACAGCCCACCCATGCTTTTGCAGCCGAACACGCCAACAGGCAAAGGCACAGATCATTTAAGTGATGTGCCCGCTAACCAGATGAAATGCATTAGAGACGCTCCCCAAATAAAAAAAAAAAAAAAAGTGGATTAATGTTGAGGTTAAACTAATTCCCAATCCCACGTAATGAAAGTGGGTCACATTGCCAATTACGGGTGTGTATCTGCAAAAATGCATATTCCATCATGCCCCTCGGACTCCCACGTGCGCCACAGGGTGTATGTTTCTTACGAATCCCATCTCTAAGTGTTCAAAAGGGGAAGATGTAAATTAATCAAGACAACGGAGACACAGATGTCCCATCCATTATCATTTTGGTGCACGTGTACAGTTTGAATTAGGGGGGCCGCTGTGGAGAAAATGGTTCTGTCACTGGGTTTCCCTGTGTGGAAGAAAAGCATTACAGGTTTCTCTAGGCTGTCAGGGCGGCTCGCCTTTTCCTCGGGCAGCCTCATTAAATCAGTAAGGTTTACAAAAACAACAGCCCGGGCTTCTACCACCACAGCCTGTCAGCGACGGAGCAGGGGCCTCGCTACAAAGGGCTCGCCAGAAAGCCTCTCTGCGGCGACAGCGGCAACGCTAGCAGCAGCACCACTGTCATGGCTGTTCATTTCAGGGAATTGAGGTCACTAAATGTAATTTTCAATTTTCCAATGAGACTGCATTACGGTGTGTAATGTGTAGAGAATGCGCCTTGCCATAGTGTTGTGGAAGGGGGGGAGAGAAAAAAAGATAATAACATAATGATAAATAAAAAAATGCATTTTACTCAGTGAGCAATGCCTAGCAACTAAAAAATGTAATGCCTAATAACTTGTGGGGTTTTTTGTCATATTACTTTGTGGGGAAAAAATTTGGCTTGATAATGTCCCACTCTTTTCTCATGTCCAATTCAAATGGATAATTGTGGGTCTAGCTTTTAGCACTTGGCCTAATGTTTAACACTGAAGTGCTCTTCGAATCAACAGTCAACCTCATCCAGGCAATTAGCAAGGAGTGAACTATCGCACCTATTCACTCTGCATCAGTGGTTAATGAACATTTCTAAATGGCCATGACCAGGTGTTTAAGAAGACTAATGTACTAGCCATTAGGGAAAGCGGTTGTTTCCAGTGGCTTGGCCTGCCTTCACCTCTGAGAACTCTGTGAAATGAGACTGGTCTCTTCTTCTGTCACCCACCCCACCATCACCCCCCCCCACACCCCCACCCCCATTCTCCCATGTTTACCTTTCACATTTTGCAGCAAACAAACCATGTGATGGTCTGTATACCCAAGCGGTGCATTATTCCTAATTACATCCAGGAGATGCGTGCCATTAGCAAGATTCATGCTTGCCTTTGGTAAGGGCCATTCCGGCCGTTGACTCACCATTGATTATTCATACATATTCGGAATGGGCCCTATTAATGTGAGATAATGTGGAGTGCAAATGCTCGTTCTGTGCTGAAAGGGGGGGGGGGGGGGGGCGCTGTGCAATAACCACACTGAAGGATTTTGAGTAGTTGGGCAAATCAGTGGCATTAAAAAACGCCCACATGGAAAGATAAACACATTCACATAATTTTATTTGACAAGTTGATTATCAACTATGGTTATGATTTAAATATTGCAGGTCAAATATTGCTACTATGAGACTCTCATAATCAATTATTTTCTCCCTTTATTCTGATGGTATTGTGTTTATGTGCAATCATGCAACTGCACATCTATCAATGTTTGCAAAGATAAACAAACAAGTGTGTAGTGTGTAAGTGTGTGTGTGTACTCAATCTTATTTACTATTTATTAAGGTTTGGAAAATACGTCGCTTAAGCTCAGCATCTGAAAAGTAGGTGCGGTTAGCATTGACATTAATAAGGCACAAAATTAGCATGGTTCAACATAAATAAAAATGCATAAACATACCCAAATATGAAGGTAACAACAGTGTCGACTGTGCACCAAAAATGGGAGTAGACATCCAAATTGAGCACAATTATAAGTTTCTTGATAGACTTTAATAATGAATAAATTAATAATCACCATTGAAATTACTGAAAAAGTAGGCATCTTCCAGATGCCGCCTATTACCTGCTCTACAGCCGACGAGTGAAAAGGGTCACTATCACATCACCTAAGATATGAAGTTAAATCCTTAATAAGTGACACTGTGCCAATAACCTTCTCTTTGGTTTTCTGTCTGTGTTTTCTTTTTCTTTTTACACTCTTTAATTTTAGTCACTGCTTTCGTCTGCTTTTGTCTTTCATAATAAGAACCCAAGTCTAGGAAGTCTAGTCTATGTGTGCACTCTTCACACTGGCCTGTGGTTGCAAGCAGGGTCTCTATGATTTACTTACCAAGGGCTCCTCCATGTGTTCAGCACGTGTAACTGCAAGCCAGACCTCAGGGTTTTCATATTCATTACTGTTTATTGAAACGGAATAATTGCCTTCATTAGGTTATTCTAACCACACATAATCTCAGACACTTAGCAAAGAGCTAGAATGAAAATATTTCAAATTTAAAATGTTGTTCAATATTGACATTGTTTTTTATATTAGGCTAAATGCAAGGTATCAGTGTTAAGTCACCGGACAGGCCATTTGTGAAGCACTTTTGTCTTTTCTAGTCAGACAAGGCCAGTGAAAGGAAAACCTGATACTTAGCAGTAGGAGTAATTATGAAAATGATATCTGCAAAGAGTACAGTCACCTTTCTTACAGAGGAGTTTACACTTGTGTAAGCAGTATTTCCGCACAAATAGTACAGTTAAGAGTTCATGGAGAGGTCTCCTTTACATCTAAAAACATGCTAATATTTTCATTGGACACTGTTCATCAGTGCAGACTGATTCACATGTGGCTGCACACAGCAAAGTCAAATGTGGTGGAAACAAACTGTGTTTACGTATTGTTGTTGTTTTGTTTTTTTTTCCTCTCTGTGGGCCAAATATCCACTCTGGTTGTTTTTTTACTCGTTTGAGTGATGTTGTTGTGGTTAATGCTGTTTCCAAATCAGCTGTGCGTGTCTTCAGTGAGCCGTGAAAGAACAATAAAAGAGTATCTAACGCTGCTCGGTAAACTCCTCAAACCCTCCATCCATCACCCCCGTGAGCGTAATGTGATAAATAGGGGCTTGGGTGAGGTGGGTTGGGGTCAGTGCCCTTGTGACAACAAGGTCTTGCCTTGCCCCATACACACTACTCCACCTTTACACGCACACACACACACACCACCACTACCACCAAAACTGTTCATGAATACCTGTAAGTGAGCCATAATTACACACACACACACACAATTGAATATTGCATATTGTCGTTGATGTTACATGATTATAATGTGGTACACAAAACAGCTGCACCCACTTTCCTCTTTTCATTCAGGTGCACCTGGAATGCTCCCCTAATTCACACAGGCCTTCCAATCGGGGGGGTGGACGGGACGGCTTCCTGGCATGCAGAGTTGCACTGGTCTGGAACCATTAATGGACTGTTCCACCAGTCCATTAATATCCTAATTATCCCGCTGTCTGCTCCAAACTCTGACCTGACACCTACAGGATGATAATAAAACTCACTAAACACATCCAGTCACAAGTGCACCACCCCACCCCCACCCCCACCCCCATACACATCCCACCCCAAACTCTGGGACACAGAGAGAGGACACCAGGAAGTACTTTGAAGCATCTATATGGAGGAAGAGAAGTTGGTGGATTTGCGTCATGTTACATTCCCACCCCACCCCCCCCACACGCGCACATACACACACACACACACACACATGCACATACACACACACACAACTACTCAGACACACTTAACCTGCCGCACTCTGTGGGGGACAGTGGACAGTGCGCTGGTTGGGGCCTCGCACGAGATGAAACATCTGCTCAGGCCTGTTTGGAGAGGCTTTTCTGTGGGATGTCCAGACCACATTCATCAGAGCCCAGTGGGGCTCACTAAGGGATTAATCACCACGGGCTTAATTATACATTGATTGTGTGGTCACACAAGACAAAGAGGCCTCTCTGTCTCTCTCTCTCGCACACACACACACACTTGCACACACACACACACACACACAATTCATGCTCACGGACACCCACACAAATATCTGGACTCTCATATATGTCTCTGGTCAGTCATGCCTAGAGTCTGCAACTGTATAGCAGAGTGTTATCATAGTGCTTCCTATCAGCACACTGCATGACTGTCTCACAAAAGTAGCCCTCTTCCTGGCATTTTTTTAGGTTGCTTACCACCCTTGGTTACTTATAGCCTGGGAATACCCATGCTGCCTTGCGCGCTCGTTCCGAACTGCACGGCAGCCTGGAGACCATAGCCAAAATTTTCGCATGAATTTGGGAACCAATCACACAACGGGGAGAGATGGGAAGACGATGCACAAACTTTTGGACAAACGAAAGCTCAAATCCCGTACGAGAAAATGTATAGGTGGTCCTCAGACTAAATCTCACTTGAGATTTGGGCTGGTGTTAGCCAGGCTAGGTTACTTATGGAGACATTGAGGAATTTTTCATGGAATGCACACTTGAAAGCAGTATTCTCCACTCAAGTGTGATGTTGATTCTGTACAATGTGTACATACACTGAAGTGGGTAGTGTGTGTGTGTCTAGAAAGACAACATTTCAAAGGCCCTTTCAGAGTGATATTTTCTTTTATTAAAAAAAAAATACATAAGAACAACTTCCAATTCCAAAGAGGTAACAAAAAAAGCAGAGTATGTTACATTATTTGAACTCCCACGCTGCATTATCCCACGGTTGAAGTTTGAAATGAGAGACCACAAAAAAAAAAACTTTTTGCTTCTCATGAATGGAATCTCGTGCTAATAGAACTTTCTACTGACTACATTTCTAGCAATAAAAACATGAGATTTTTTGCTAATCAGCTAAAAAATCATGAACTCACTTCCTTATTTATTTATTTTCCAAAAATAGCTTTGATTGGAACAGATTAGAGGCAGAAGACACAGCAGTGAGTCTGAGCTGATTTTGCTCTCTGCTCGCACTCTGGTCCTTCTACCACCAGAGGGCACTGTAGTGGAATATTGCACGTCTCAACTCTCATGCACCACAGTACATATAGATGCAACAGATGACAGAAGAAAGCAATGTCATGCACAGCAATTAGTTTGGCACCTTAGAAGACAAACAGCAATTCAAAAACACATAAAAAAAAAATGCAAGTCAGTACAGTACACCAGAGCCTTACCATGCCGAAGCCTGCACAAAGTGCTGGTGGTTTTGGTGGTGTTTTAATGCGATGATGTATCAAAGAGTTTGTCATGTTGTGAAAGATGAAGAAATGCCTGTGTGTGTGTGTGTGTGTGTATGTGTTGTTTTTCTAAAATGGCTACTTTAAACAGTTTGGCAGATGAGCTGATGGTTTTGCAAAGTCAGCCAGGGCCACACCAAAATGAACTGTTGGATATTGTTGTTGTCTGTGTTTTTGAGAAGAAATTGTCAGTGTGTGAGAGGTATGAGGAGGTGTTTGGTAGAATATATATTTAAAGCTGCTTTTGTGTTTATTTTTGTTTTGTCTTTGATGACAAAGGTGCATCAAAACCACTACAGCTGGTAGGCTGGCTATTTTTAGAAAATACTGCAAGACTTGGCAGAGATGACAGTTCGTCATCTGCAAAGGATAAAAAATGAAATAAAATAAAAAATGGAGTGTAAAAGCAAATGTATATTTCCAGCTTCTCAATGAGTGCAGTATAAAGCAATCCTCGTATAGTAAAGCACAGCTTCTTTGTGACCCTTAACTCTCCATGTTTCTTGTATGAATTCAAAATGGACACCAGAAAAAGCTTCATGAAAAATGCTACCTGCCCCTTTGATTGGCTGAGTGAGCAGAGCTGGAAGTGGTCAGAATGCTAGTCGATTCTGTAGTAGTAGTAGTAGTAGAAGTGGTAGTAGTGGTTGGCAACTGTAGTGGTTAAAATGTATTACATACGTCTAAAAGAAAATGGTGGGTGTCACAAGGAACTATTTTAATTCTTCATCATCAATTTTCATGATACTGTCATATCAACATCTAATGTACATCTATGTGAAGATATGCTGGGGCCTCGTTCTGCTCCTCTGTTCTACTGCTGCTTTGTATTCGACTAAATTGTTGGAAAATACGGAGTTGTATTTACACAGAAATGACTATGCCATTCTAAACACCATATACTGCAGTGAGCCATGAAAGCAAATGAAGTTGTTAGTAGCCTATTCATGGTAATACATATGATTCACAACACTAATAATTCAGAAGGTTCTGGGTTTTGGCATTGGACGTGACATCAGGATCTACATATCATATCATATCATATCATATCATATCATATCATATCATATCATATCATATCATATCATATCATATCATATATCATATCATATCATATCAATCATATCATATCATATCGAGATTCTCACAACACCATGAACTATCCTCTATAACCATCCTGTAGCTGAACGAGCTGTGCTGTACCAATGCCCCACCTTCCCCCCAGCCCCCCTAGCCTATGGCTGCCTGTCCCATGGAATGCTATCAGTCCTCTGCTGTGTCTGCCGAGCCCACTGTGTACTGAGGACCGCAAACACTCAACATAGTCGCTTATCAGCACTTTCCTAACTCCACGTGTTCGCCGAATGTGCGCTTTTCTTTGTACCAACTCAGTGGTAACTTGGTGCTGGATCCAGTTGCTTCGGTAAACTCCAGATAAGTGAAAGTAAACATTATCAACATTTGAAATGTGAGTATGAGAGAAGGGTTCCTTTTGCACCATTTATGGGAACATGTGACCAAGCTGACATGGTCCCAATTGAGCCCAGCCCCCCCCCTTGCTCCCGCCCCCATGTGAAAGCATATTGTCTCCCACACATCTACAGACTTAGATGCTGAGCTAACCGTGGTTCTCACTGCCTGTCTGTCTTCTCGTGATCCATATTTGTAAAGAGTGGCAAAGCTACAAGGCACATATTACAGTAATTCAAAATATGTTGTTTCCCTGGCAGTAGATTTCACCATTAAAGAATCTACAGCCAAATAAGGTTAACCGCAACACTGGAGCCATGCAAAGCAGCGGCGTGGTATGTCGTTATTTCTTTTTCAAAGTCTTCCAAGTGAGTCACTCTCATTTGTCTTGTGTTGTACTCCTTCCAGGGTTTTCTATGCGAGTCCCAAGCAAACAAAATCGTAATTATAATCGCACTTTGAAATAATATAACCATCAGCACATACTGGCTAACACATACTAGGATTCTGATCATTCTTCATAAAATGCCATGTGTTATCTACACATTAAAATATACAGTGCTTTTTAGCACCACTTGATAGTACATTCACCTCATCATCTATTACACTTCTTCACAAAAAACAAAGGCCTCTCTAGTATATTTCAGTAATACATAAGTGGTAGTGACGTCCTTGGTTTCATTTGGTCTAACTACATACCTAAAATGCCTATTTCATGCTAAGTAAAACAGTATAGGGCTGGTGTGTACAGGAATGCTGGTATTTGCCTCACCCAAGACAAATTTACCAGCCAGGGACGAATGGGTGGGTTAAAATTCCCTCCTTTTAAGCAGCCCTCCCCTCCCAGCGGCTTAAGAGGAGACTGCCATGACCTCACTAAAATGACATGCTGGCCTTGTGCGTCCTGGGTTGATGACAGTGGTTCTAACGTGGTAAAATGACAACTTTACGATCCCTTTTGAAATCATGGCCCTTGTAATGCCGTGGCTGTACTGTGCTGTGCTGTGCTGGGTTATTTTTTTTTCTGTTTTTCTCCCTCTCTTTCTCTCGCTCTCGTTTCACAGCACACAAACAAGGCTTCTTCCCTCTTCAATCTCATCCTGGACCTTGTCGCTTGACGTGGCTTTCTCGGCCTGGGCGGAGAACATGGCGCAGAAGAACGTGAGCACGGTGCCGCCGATGGCCGCGTAGAAGGCCCAGCCCAGCGAGCAGTCGCCCACCCGGTACGGTGAGCTGTTCTCCCCGCAGTACTGACTGACCTTCTCACAGCCCCAGCCAGCTGGGTACAGCATCAGACCCATGATGAGGAACAGACCTGCAGAAAACAATTAGACAGCCGTCAGTAACAGGCTATTTACACTGTGTGTGTGTGTGTGTCAGTGAGTGTGTTTGTGTGTGTGTGTGTGTGTGTGTGTGTGTGTGTTGCATGTTGCAGGGGGGATGTGACAATTCTAGGTGAGCTACAATTGAGAAAAATAAATGATATCTAAAGCTGGCTGAGGATTTCAAGCAGAGCGAGGCACCTCCTCCTAACTCCTGAGTGTGGGGAGCACTGGGAGGACATGTCATGGCCGGCGAGTGCTTTGTAGCTGAAGACAGTCCTCACACGGTCATGGATGGCCTATACACCGGCCATTTATGGCCCGAGGCTAGTGAGAAGATTTCTGTGGAATCCTCCTGATTACTCACAGATGTTGCAATGTGCCATCTGGACGAGCAGTGGGCAGTTCAAAACTAGCAACACAGGGCCTCCCCTGTGTGTGTGTGTGTGTGTGTGTGTGTGTGTTAGTACACCTCTCCGTGTATAGACATGGACTGAACAAGCAACTGTAATACCAGCCCGAAGCCTTTTCATTAGGGGGCGAGAGCGGCGTACAAACGCACGTCCACCATGTTTCACCCTCACAAGCCCGAACGGAGGCCGGCCGCCTGTTGCCATTCCAGAGAGAGAGCGAGAGAAAGAGAGGAGCTGAAGCTGACACACATCGTTAGCGAGTGAGCGAACCGCTGCAGAACAAACAGCATATCTCATCGATCCTATCTGCGGCTAATCTTGTGCATGCATATCCCGGGCCGGCGCTGAGGCGGCCAGCCTGCGTCCCCCGCCCCCCCCCCCCCAGACATCACAACGGGCGAGGCATGTAGCGTCCTGCCCCTGGTGTTGCAGTTGAAGTTGCTCAATGTCTCTCTCGGCAGCGCGTTGTTATTGCTCCTCATCCAAAACTATCCGACAGTCACGCCAGGAGGGCTCTAAAAGATCAGGCCCTGGGAGAGGGATGGGGAGGGAGGGGTGGGGGGGAGGGCGCATATGGCTCGAATGCGTGACCGTGGCGCATAAACGAGAGTGAAGTAATTCTTTGATTTCATTTATGTGATGGAATGTGCATCCTGGAGCTACGAGAGTGGATGTGTGAAAGCACTCCTTTCACAGACAAAAATGATGAGACGTTCCTTCACATACATCTTGCAGTATGTCTTTCAGCATCTACTTCATAATTCTCTTAATTAGTTTATTCCTCTTTCAGGAGCAGGAACTTCAAAGAAAAGTAAAAACTGGCTTCATGCAACATGGCAACATATCTTAAATGGCTGTTGACCTAGAAAAAAAAAGACCCACTTGAGAAGCACACACATTGTGATGCCAAACAAACAAATAAACAAACACACAAACAGACAATCTCAGGGACTGATATAGACTGAATAGACCCCCCCCCCCCCCCAAACATCTGTGCCTGGGAGATCTCGCGGATGGATGTGACTCTGCATGTTCCTGCCCAACCAAACACATGAATCAATTTCTGAAGCCAATACATCAATGACAAGCACTGCCAGCGTGCAACAATGAGGTGCCTTGTGGGCTCAGGCCGAGCCGGGCGAGCTACACACACTGGGCCCTGAGGCGGGAGATTTCCCCGCAGACGACAACAAAAGCCCAGTGGGGTTAACCTCCAGGAAGCTGCCCGTTATAGACACTTTTCCGAGGGCAAGGCTAGATGCACAAAATTACGGAGGGCCCAAGCCATAACAGTACAGTACAAGCTGGAGCGATGAGATTCGCCCCCGCCATAATTGTTCCTAAATGTATGCCACGGCGCGTTTTTTCCGGAGCCAGTGACGCGGCGGCCTCCCCCGAAGGCCCGATCCCAATGGGGGTCTGGTTGAGGCGGGAAAAAGCGCATCCAGACTCACATGCTCAAGACTGCTCCCTGCGTCGGCTCGGGACGGGACGGGACGGGACGGGACTGTGAGCCGAGTTGGCGGTTTGATCAGAAAAAAAAAAAAAAGGAAAAGCCAATGCTGTAAACACATATTTCCTGGCCCCCTTTTCCCATCATAATGACAGGATGTCAGGTGGACAGCCTTGAGGTTAAAAGCAGCTCCAAATCTGGGGTGACCCGCCGCTCTGTGGCAGTCCAGAGGAAACGGTGAGCACAATACCCAAAATCCCCCTAAGCAGACTGCTCCAACAGTAGCCACAGTGACAGCTTTTATTATTTGGGGCAGACTTTGTTTGGGAGATCTGACATCACGGAAGCGGGACTTCCTTTAGAGTTCAGTTCAGTGTGGGCGCAAACAGACATCGGCCGAAAGTGGGTTACGGTCAACTGGTTGCACGAGGAGGCGTTTCAAGAGGCCGTCAACTGATCCCTGACGGTCTTTGGCACCAGACAAACTGCTCAGCCTTCACCCAAGTCAAAAATGGGACTGGCAAACACGTGACATTGCCATACTTGCCATGTTCAAATAATACGGAAACTAATTGCATCAAGATCTTCCCTGTTCAGATGAGCGAAATCTTTACAGCACAAGTTGGGACAGAGGCCCGCATATCAGTGCCCGTCATCTTTCTGGAGCTCACCGCTGCCTGTGTGTCTCCTTCGGACTCTATTCCCACTGGAGGTTAGACTAATGTTTTGTTTAAAAAATATTTCCTCTATGAAATAACAAGACACCACTTGCTAACAAGCTCAGGCTCCAAACCAAACAACAGAACAACAGCCCCCTCTAACCACTGCCACGGCCAATCAAGCTTTCCACATGGACCATCTCCAACAAAAGAGGACAACTGACAGAACAGTTCACACATTAAGATGAGAACCCGTTTGACGCAAACACTTTCACATGTGGGTTAGCCCACTTAAGAGGCGGGCATGACTCATGCATTCATAATGACTGAACAATCTGTGATGCGATTGTCCATCGCTTGTTTTTCACTTTGCAGCCTGAGTGCAGAACACACTGAAGCATGCTGAACTGCTTCATGACATTCTTATCGAGTCACTCTTCCTCACACATACAGACTGTACAGTACACTCAATTATCATGAAGTTACCCTTAAACTCCAAGCAGTTCTCTTTAGCGCCTCGGATTGTCACAATAAGACAAAACAAATGACTAGTAGCAACATAGCGGCAAACGGCATGCTGATGTTGACGGATGACCGCATTTCCTTCCCGTGTTTAACAAATACAGGAAACAATAGAGAGGCCAATAAAGCCTAAGTAAGCCCTTACCTGCAATTCCCTGAAGCAGGCCACAGACGTTGAAGATGCTTTTCCTCATGATGCTCTGGAAGCACATGCTGAAGACGGCGAAGAGTGCCACCACGGAGAGGATGAGGATGGCGACCGCCAGGAATATGACCGTGGCCTGCCAGAAGCCGCTGGCGATCTCCCCGAAGTGGGCAGCGTAGGGGCCGCACTGGATGTCACGGTGGTGGTACGGCACCTTCCGGCAGCGGGCGTACAGGCCCAGCGTGGGGCGGTGAGGCCTGGACGAGAGGCGGTAGCTCCCGTTGGTGGTGACGGGGCCGCTCGGCAAGCTGGGTGCGCTGGGCGGACTGACCAGCCAGTCGGGGCCCATGAAGGCAATGAGCTCGGCGAAGGCCACCACGATGCTCAGCAGAGTCCACAGCATAGAGCGGCACGTTACGATCACATGACACATGGCTCCGGTCCTGACTGCCTCTGGGGCTCTGGTTCTGGCCTTGGGCGTTGGAAAAAAAAAACTCTTAGTGGAGCAGGGAAAGTGATGTTCTTGATGAGAAAAAAATTTGGTGTGTCAAAGGGTCCGCCAAGGGAATGGGTCACTGTGTGTCATCCAGATGAGAGGTGGTCCATGTAAACATCTCTCTTCACAGATGTCAGACTGGAAGGGGGGGGAGTGGAGAGCAGATTTTTTGCCGCTGACAGCTTCTTGCCGATGACTCACATCACAGCACGGTCCCAGAGCCCTCCCGAAACTCCGTCAGAGAACTCCTCGGTGGACCAAAAAAACAGGCAGCTGGAAAGAGAAAAAGCAACCAGGAAACCCAAATGTTTAGTTGGAGAGTCGGAAAGAGAGAGAAAGACATATGCATGTGGCTGATTCAAGGCATGACCAATATGTTTAGTACTGACAAGACCAACCTCCCTCTGAACACATAGCAACCATGATTGCTCAATGGTTGTGAATCAGCATTCTCTTCCTGCCTTCATAGGCAAATTTTTCCCTACTTCTCATAAGATACAACACTCTCAAGGGGAGGTTTCTTTCCCAACAGTGACCTACATAAACCTAAGTAAGACGTGACTCTTTGTAAAACTAGGCCACACTTTTTAGAAATATAGAGCTTACGAGGTAAAAGTCACACTTCCCTGAGGGATACTGTCAGGATTGAATAACATATGCACACACTGTAACAAATTACAGGCCATTGTGAGACACATCAGCCATATGGCATGAAGCTGTCCACTGGGGTCAGACCTGGTATAATTGTTAGCATCCGCTGGATTTTGAAAAAATGAAAAACAAAAAGAGGCCTAGGCAGACCAAAGTCGCTGATAATATCTTACAGACACAATAACAGTTTGACGTGTGAGATTGTTGAAAAATAAATCCGTGTAAGTACACTCTAAGTAGTTCTGCTGAGGAGGCGCGTGGTGTATTGAGATTAAATAAAAGTGCGAAGTGACTTTCCATTTCACCCGTGAAACAGGTGAGGTACTAGAGTGAGCAAACAGACACACAGAGGGCTTTGGGACCGACCGCAGCCAAGTTTATGCAATCAGTCACACAGCTGCAGACGTGTCAACGCTTGCAGGTGTGGGAAGCCAGAGAAAAACACAGATGGGGGGTGAGAGCGCGCTGTCGCCGTAGCACGACGCACTCCTTAACCACACTCCTCCTCAAAACGATTGACAAAGTGGCTGTCTGCCGTGTCACCTCACTCAAAACTTTCTCGTCAAGTGTCCTTAATTAAGCTGAGTGTCGCCCCCCTCAGGGCCGAAACAAATAACGCTGCACTTTATTATCTGCGCCAGGCAGGCCATATTTCCATATTGCTCACTGAGGGAAGGTGTGCTTCTATGTGTAATTGTATTTGTGTGTTTGTAGTTCACCTCTATCAATTGAGTTGAATCAGTCAAGAGTCAACAACAGTGAACAGTGTGGCGCCATTCCCGCATTTGTGCGAGTTGTGCGTGTGCATGTGAGCCACAAATCTTGGCAGATATTTATTTACACTTCTGACGGAAAAAAAAAAATGAAACTACCCAAGAGCAGTAAAGTTGTTCTCCATGGATAATTAAGATCACTATATTGCTGGCTTATCTCTGACAGTGTCACACATTTGATGAATGACTTAAGAAAAGATGGCTTCAGGGGCGGCATTACATAATATTATATTAGATGTATTTTGCTTTTATCACTTTGTACCCTGAAGTCATGGAATTCACTGTGACTCAGCTGTCAGAAATGCTCATTGGCCTTTCTCCACCCTTCACCGGCAATAAATTTACCTCAGATTAAAGTTAGACGCACACCTCGCCCCAGTATATCCTCATGCCTTCCTTGTTTATGCAAGCTAGGTTGGGTAGGCTATTTCTTTTTTTCCCTTTTTGATTTAGCTTCCTCGTTTCATTTCATTTGGAAAGGTAAAAACACATTTAAACAAAATATATTCAGAGAATACACAATTCTTAAGGCTATTTTTTTACTATTCTGTTTGGTATTAAGTATATCCAATAGGATTTTGCCATCAATTGAATGCAACATTTTAAAAATTATTTCCGGAATGTACTGTGCTGTTGCATTTCCAAATACATCTCATTTACATCTCATCCAATACAAACTATTATCAAATATTTATCTATACTCAGTTCTTGGTTCTCAAGCATAATGAAAGCACATCATTTGAGGTTTAGGCCTAAGTTATACACCTAAAGCCAAAGAGGATGAGGGCCTTAGAACCTCGATCTGGCAAACTGGCCTTCCTTATGGACTGCAATAACAAATGACATAGTGTCAAAGGATAGTCAGAGTGATATATGTACATTCTAACTAAGAGGAATTTGTAATGCTTTGGTTTATCAGCACACATTGCATGTGGGTCGGCTACTGTGTGCATTGATCGCATTAGCTGCACATGTGGACTTGAGGCTAAGCATTAAGACAAGACAACTCTGACTTTGCCAAGTGCAGTCCTGAGTTAGCACTTCCTAATTGAAGATCTTTTTACAGGAAACCGTTTTGTAAAACAGGAAGTTTAACTACCACTGATCAACCTCGTTGGAGGCTCTTGTGGTCACTGACAAGACAATGGTTTGACAGCTGGTTCACAGTGGTAAGCTAGCTGCTAGATCTTTCCATTACCCCAAATAAAAACTACACAGAGCTAAAACTCATCAGCTATAAAATGTGTATTAGCCGGTCATAAACTAGGCTTATGTTGTGGAAAAGGTCTTGGCTATAAAAGGATGGTTTGCCATAAATGGTTGGCCAGAGACTTAAGAATTTAAAGTATATGAAAAGAAAGGCTCCTCTAAACCTCAGCTGGATACTTCATTTGTATGGACCAGTTATGCAAAAAGTGTATTTTTGGGTAAGAGCCAGTGCCTGCAGATTTCTTTGGCTGATGTTGAATTTCGAGATGAAAAGCTTCACCCTAAACAGGACGTCCATCTGACTATCAAAGCCTGTTCCTATTAAGCTCTCTGACCAAATCAAACACAAGAGTGCATTATGTTTTCTGTCAACTCTAATCCCGAAACCACAAGACACACAAAACAAAACAAAAATGCTTAAATTTAAATGTATTAAGACATTACCCACATGTAATACTGAATCATGTAGTCACAGGTACAGATTTGTCAATATCGAATTGTTCATGTGTTTGTTAATATGAGCAGGTCATGACTGGCGATATTACACAACAGTTTGCAATGCAAGCTATGACAGTTCATACTTTCTTTGCGTAAACCTTGCTTCTACATTGGATTAATCATGATTAATGGAAACTTTCATATAAACTACAATCCACCCCCAGCTCTTATTCACTCAACTCTTATCCCAAAAATGGTGGCCTGGATTTCCTCATCTGCATAAGGAAGGAATGATCCTGACTGTTCTCCAGCACCTGTCAAAGAGATTCTTTGAAAGCTTTGACACAGGTCTGTTAGACAGGCCATAAATCACTGGGCTGTAGCATACTGTAGTGGCTCACGTTTTCCCCAGACACATTCACAGGGCAGGACTTAAAAGAGGCATCCTGACCAAAGAATGGTTTCAAGCCTCAATAAATTATTCATAGTTTCTAAAAAAACATTCAGTTAGGAGACAATGCCCTTGAAAATCAACAAATATAGAAGGAACTGGGCCTTTGGTTATATAAAAACTATCTGAGGCCTTGGTGTCCTGAGATGTGGGTGTGCTCACCAGTCTAAATTCAAAATGGTCACTCTACCACAAACACTTTATGGTTTTCCCTTACACCATAACAGGCCTACTTCAATAATGTTATCCAGGTTCACCCAACAGATGGGAATATGGAGCAGGACCTTATGGGTGGGTCTTCTTACTGTGTCTTCTATAAAGTGCTTAAATACCATGGATGAACAACTTCTGCGCTGAATAAACTAGAATTAACTGAAGTATAGCCAGGCTTGACTCAGCAAATCTATGTTAAATTTAAAACATCATTTAGCCTACGTCCTTGTAATTAGCTCACATCCCACCGGTTAGCCTGCTTCGAGGAGGAGATTTAGCTGAAGTGCAGCTACAGTTGTCTGAGGCCAGTTTCCAGTTTAACAATAAAACCACTGCTTCCAGCGCCCATCTGGATAAATCCTGATTAACAAAAGATACCCCAAACTATCTGATACAGTTGCAAATCCACAGGCGCCCACCTTTTCCTACACAGGATACAAATGTAACGGTTTTGAGCTAAAGAATCCTTTCAACTCGACAGGACTTCATCCCGCTGTAGGTTAAGCTTGAATACAGGCTAATTAAGCAAAAACTACCTTTGTTCTGTCGTCTATTCTCAAACACCGAAAACACGAAGACTGCATTGTGAAAGGTGTGGGCTTTTTTCCTTGACTGACCCACATCTGTCTCAAAACGAAAAGGGTTTGTAGCCAAGTTAAAACCGGTCTAAACTCAGCCAGATTTCCACTCGACGTGGGCAACGCAAGAAAGCATTAACGTTACTGATATTTCCTAGAAACCAAAAATAGGTCAGTAGACGTTTTGCTGATGGAGAGATTTCTTTCGTGAAGACAACAGTAAAGTTGAAAAATAGAGATTCTTGTCAAAGAAATAGTCAAGTATTGAAGTAGGGCACCAAACGTTAACTTACCAAAATCAGTGAAGGTAAAGAATCATTCGCAAAAGCCGCCACCATTCAGAAGGCTACAACTTTCAAAGATGTTGCGAGATATTCGGATCCGTTTTTCTTCAGTGAAACTCTAGCTTATATGTCTACACGTGGGACAACTTTAATTATCTTCACTTACTATAGGCTATGTGTGGTAATTAAAAGAAAAAGATCATAGTTTAACAAAGGATCTGTTCCTATTCCACATCCCTTCCCCCATCCCGACTAAAAGATGACCTCAACACGTTCCCTGTCTGAGCAAGGGGTGTGTCTAAATGACCTCGGAAGTTTCACTTTTTAGAGGCAGCTAGCTGTGCCGGCCTGGTTACTGTTTTTAATTTAAACTAGTGCATGCATGCGTTCGTTCATTTCTTCAGAGGTAGAAGATGCCAATGAAAAACACCGAGGGCCTACGCATGGAGGTAATAAAACGTTGACACTGTGGGGCTGGTCACTATTTGGTTACTGTTGTAACAAGCCCACCTACTTCTTTAACTTGTCATTTGACAGTGCAATGGAAAAGATATCAGACACAGTTAACTGGAAGGATTTAGGTTTGAGATTTGATTTTATTGATCTTTTGATAGACAGGAGCTCTTTAGATATGGGTCCCTTAAAGCATCTGTAATTACCACACCAAGACACAAGAGCCGTGATTCAACACTGTAGGCCTGCAATCCACAGGTCGTGATTACACAGGAAGCCTGTCATTTTAAATTCCCATTTATACATAAATAAAGGACAATAGAAGAGTAGTACATTTCTCTCTCTCTCTCTCTCTCTCTCTCTCTCTCTCTCACTCTCTCCCTCTCTTATGAATGTTTGTGTTTAGGGAGGATGGGGCTTATTTCCATGTTATATTGCTGTTAATCCATGTGGGCCCCCCTGACTCAAAAGCAGCACAAGAGTCCCTCCAGTCCAGGACAGCCACCAGCCCAGGAAAGCCCTGTGTGTGTGTGTGTGTGTGTGTGTGTGTGTGTGTGTGTGTGTGTGTGTGTGTGTGTGTGTGTGTGTGTG
>JASCQY010000293.1:9607404-9617521 GCA_030264315.1 Sardinella tawilis | reverse complement strand
GAGAGAGAGAGAGAGAGAGAGAGAGAGAGAGAGAGAGAGAGAGAGAGAGAGAGAGAGAGAGAGAGAGAGAGACAGACGTCAACGCTTTGAAACATCTCTGTCAAAATACTACAGCTGATTTGTGCCTGTTCTTGTGTTCTTGGGGGCCGAGGGAGTAGGTTTTTTTTTTGGTGGCAAGCAGGACAAGAAAGTACAAGAATAGAGCATAACATTCAGACCTTCTCCTAAGACATCTTCACACAACATATCAAATCACAAAAGCAAAACCATGCAGTATCTCCCTACATTTCCACATGAGCCATAGTGCTTGCTTGGTGCGACAACCTTAGCCATCTGCAAAATCATTGGCTACAGTTCATGAATAACCTACATCTTGCCACATATTGCAAAATGAATCTCCCATTGCTTGGCACCACTTGCTCTCTGTAGGCCAGATGGGGACACGAAGCCTCCCCTGCCTGGAAGACGACCAAATAAAAAGGAAAAGAAGAGAGGAAAGCGGTTTCAAAGCTTTTTATCTAAAAAAACACACAGCACAAGCAGACATGGAGCCTGTACTGTAATAGTTGTGGTCATCATCCAATCTAATTAAATCGGAACCCTCCGCATCAGTTAATCACATCCATGGGCTTTGGTAATCGGCTCTGGTGCATAGAGGGTGACGGTGACTGGGCAGCAGCCCGTGGTGGAAGCCACGCAGAAGGGGGCAGAGAGAGAGAGAGAGAGAGAGAGAGAATGAGTGCACCATTATGCAGCCTACTGGATCAGATGGTCCATGACTGACACCCAGCAGTGAGTCTCTTTAAAAAGGCCGGCAATCTGGTGTTCAAATGTCAGACAATACCAATTGTGAAACCAGCCGATAAAAGACATCATGCTTGAAAACCAACAATGGTTCCCTGTCTTATAATGCACACAAGAAATCGACACCTCTGAAGACTTTTGATTTGATACCGAGGCAAACTACTGAAAGTGGCAACTAGAGCTACAGTACAGTATATCATCCAGGAGGCTTGTATACCCATAGGATTATCCAGCACCAACCAACCAACAAACACAATTCAATTACTGTCCCCACTACTGCAGCAAAGCAAAGCATCGATGTGTTTGGCTCTCCTAGTATAGACGTCTGTGGATGCTGCCAGAGCCAAAATATTACACAACAGCAGCAGCCCACGTACTATACAGCAATGCCTCATGTGAACTGCAAGGCCATGTGCGACACGCAATGCATTTCAATGGCACATATCAGCAGCTATGGGCCAGAGGCTATACGTTAGAGTTTATGAGTTAGTCTTCGAGTAAAAACCAACGCAGCGAGGCTCTGAACAACCTGCCAGCGTTTCCCAGGGTCACTAATGTGGTGGTGAGTTTGTGTCATGATCCACTTGAGGGTGGGCGGCTGCAGCAGCCCTTATCCCTATCGTCATCCACCCCCTCCACACACACACACACACACACACACACTCACATACACACACACACACACATCAGCAGCAGCACGTTCACACTCATCCCATCCCCACACATATTGCACATTGTGCACAGGGAGAAAAAAGAGAGAGAAAAAAAAAAAACCTTCACTACGCGTGAAAGCCACCCACTCACTGTGGCAAGGGAGGCAAATTCTTCATCTCTCCCTCTCTTTCTTTCTCCTCTGTGTATCTCTCTCCCTCTCTTTCCTTCTCCTCTGTGATTCCTCAGAAGTCTCCCACTGTGCCCAGCCATGATTACATAACACGCACACACATACACACGCATGCCACCGCCACCGCCACCTCATCTATACCTTCAAATGGTGACGCAAGCCTGGCAGACTGCACCTCGTCCCACACTCTCCCCACACCTACAGACCAGCGGGCACGACAAAAAGAAGCCGCACAGCCTCTTAAGGGCTCAGAGAGGGAGAGAGGGAGTGAGAGAGGGAGATGGAGGGAGAGGGAGACCCAGGGATGGCAGAGACAGAGCTAGAGATCCTCGTCTCCACAACTCTGAGATGCCTGAGAAGAGCAGTACACTCACAAGCAGCTGTGAGAACACAGGGTAAGTCAGAAGCAACATCTTCTCTCTTGGTCTGTTTCCTTTTCACTGATGTGTTATGCTGATTAGTCCATTTCTTTCATGCACTGTAGAGTTGCGACAATATTGAGCAGCTATTTTTTGAAGAACCAGTGAATACCCAGGTGTCAGAGCACCTAGAGTACATGAAGAAGACCATAACTACCAAGTAGACAAAGGCAAGGTGACAAACTGTATATCAATGGTCACTTGGAACATGGCACTATAGCATATTGACCACAAACATCATTAGTGTCCAGTGTAAACTGGCCGAGTGCTATCTTGTCACTGTGAATGCAACTGTGCAGGGTGTATTTAAAGATCTTTTTACCGGGAGTCTGTTGACTGTATCTGCATGTAATTTCAGTAATGCTCAATTATGTTCCATTGCTATGGCACCGTGTGAAAACTTAATAAAAATCTTTTACAAAACATCCCTCATGTTCATGTGTGTGAATAAAATCTTTTACAAAGCACCTCATAGACACTATAAATGCTAATACATGATTTTCCAAATATGTACACACCCTTCTTACACGTAATCACAAAGATCACAGACAAGTCATGAGATAAATAATTATAAGGCATGCAAATGAATAAATGAATGAATGAATGAATGAATGAATGAATGAATGAATGAATGAATGAATAAATAAATATTATTATCCTGATATTACTAATACACTCATAATAAACACACCTTACAATCCAAGTGTAATAATACCTACATACAATCTCACTCACTGTGTATGTGGCAAGGCTAAATGAAAAGCTATAGTATGTTCATTAATTAATATTAGTGTGATATATTAATTATTCATATTTAAATTGGTTAATTATTGTTTTTTTGTAGTTTTTATATTTCTGTACTTTTGTCTCTGTACTTATGTGTCCAAGTGTGTGTGTGTGTGTGTGTGTGTGTATTAGCGCATGTGAGCAAGCACGTGCATACACGTGTGGATATGCATGTGTGAGTGTGTGTGTGTGTATATCTGGCTGGCTCATTATCTGGGGTGCATGTGTTTGAGTGTGTGGGTGTGTGTGAATTATCAACACCTGATTGAACACAATTAGGAAGGTTTGGGTATCATCACCCACAACCATGTGCTAAAAAGCTGTGAAGTCATCAGATTTTCAGGCGTGTGTTTAAACAAATGAATTTAATATGAATTTAATATGAGATCAAATGCATTGATAAGAACATGCATCAGTTTGCAATATAAAATAAAGTTCATTCATTCATTTATTAATTGATGCCATTTTAATTTCCCATTATTTGCAAGCCCTCAATTCATTGAACTTTAATGAAGCTTATTCATCCTACAGAGATACTTTACAGCAAATTAACCTCCTTTCTTTGAAGATAATATAATGCTTAGTAACGAGGATAAAAGGAATACTTGGTGTAGGATTTTAGTTCAACAAATTTTCTGCTTAATTTTCATGCAGTTCATCCTTCAGTGCAAACCCACTGTATATATTTGTCTTAGTCCTGCTTTCACAGTTGCATGCTGATATAGGTAACAAGTAATAGAAGCCTGACATGTAGATGGATATGTAATTTTTTAAGAGGTGCTGCAGCATGTTCCTGTTACTGGTAAGACCAAAAAATATATTCTGTCTGTTAAAGAATTGATGATGGTGCATAGTATTCAGCGTGCATAGCGTGTATAGTGTTATTCGTCAATTGCACCAAAACAGTATAGTATGACTTTGGAGAGTCAGCTGCTATCTGGAATATTTTCAAAATATTAGGTAACTTATTGATGTGAGTGGGTGTATGAGTTATGTCATCTCTGCAAAACCACCCTTCTATTACTTGTTGTCAATACTAGCATGCTAAACGTAGCAAAAGCCAATTAACTATTTCTAGAATAGTAAAGAATGTCCGCTGAATGAACAATGAAAATATGAACATCATGGCATATGTAGTGTATTCCTTGCAGGAGATCAAAAATATGTGCATTCCTAGATATGTGTAGCGAAGGGCTTGTGGCCGATAGCAATGAGAACTACTGTATGCAATTACATTAATATGTGCACATGAAAATCATTGAACAAAACTGACAAAACAAATACAAATCAATGTGTGCACACTACACTCCATAGATACACATCATTACAACACAGCAGAGAGGAATGCATTGATTGAGATCAACCTCCATGGAAACACTTACATCAACTTACAGCCAGTGCACATTTCACTACAAAAACATTTCCGGGGAACAGTCGTGATTCAAACAAGGGAGATCACTGATAAGATACAGTAAAAAGCCATTCAAATGATACAGCACCAGTACAGTGCTACTGGAAAGGCCCTTAAATGTCTTAATACAATTGACAAAATGGAAAAAAACCCAGATTTTTTGCACAGAAGAAAGCCCTCAAACCTTGTATTTAATTTCAATCAATAACAACATCTACAAAAAATGTTATTTACTGTAGATTTTGTTGCAGGTTAGAATGCCCAATGCCCTTCATAAGGAATGCGTTACATTGCATTTCACATTGGCCAGCTCTAAGCAGAACCTGGAGCCTCTGTGTGGAATGTCAACACCAGGAGCAAAAAGTGTGGAGTTGTAAACAGTAACGTGTGCTCAGAGCACAAGTCCTGGCAAAGGCGCTACTGTACGCCTATCAGACGGAGCACACCAAGCATGCTTTAAACTCTTGTCTGGAAGAAAAACACAGAAATGCAATTTATTTGGATTGTGAATTCAGCACCACAAACCAAACTGTCGCTTTGTCTGTTTCGATAGAATGCTAAGCATGCATTCTGTTAGCACTCTTTTTTTGACTATCAAATTCTTATTTCTCAAAGATGTGTGAATGTGCTTGCATTTAAACCATCATGTAAAAAAGGACAGTTGTTCAAATAGAACATTACACATCATCGCTGAGTACTGTTGAGATCAATGTGCATTCAAATCCAACAACCCATGGTGACCACCTGGACTGCATGAAAGCTTAGTCAAAAGCCAAAATAATCTAACACTAAAAATATGCTTTGCAAGTGCTTCAAGCGCAACTTACTCGCCAAAGCTAACATGAGCTTGTTAAATACTTGACGGGTTTCCATCCAACTTGTAAATGCGAATTTAGGTTTATGTAAACATCTGCAAAGTCGCATCAGTCCCTTAATGCGAATATAAATTTGGTTTCCTTCAGGGAGGTGGTTTAACTTTTGAAGCGACTAAGGTAAATGCGAATAAAGTCGATGGAAACAGTTAAATTCGCATATATTCGCATTAACAGCATTTCTGTCCATAGACGTTAATTCTACAGCTGGTCGGAACACGTCACTTGATTAGCTTACTTGATTAGCTTAACGTTAATTTCTTATTCACATTACGCAGTTGCTGGAAACACATGCAGAGTCGCATAGTCGCGAGCCGAATTAATTCTATGCGAATATGAAAAGCGAATAACGTTGGATGGAAACCCAGTGGCTGTCATCACCATACAATCTTTCCTCTTAATTCTCTCTCTATCAGCTACTGTGGCCGAATATATGCAGCATATGAGCATGCCGTTAGCCTTGCCGTTTCATTTGGGCATATTGTGCTACTGTACATGGCGATTAAGTGGCATAAAAATAACTGCTCCTCGTAAAGGGCTATAACAATTATGCATACAAATCTATGTACGATGAGTTGCACGGTGGACATGTAGAGCAGATAGATGTGCCCGATTACTCAGTGAGCGCTATGGGGAATGTTCGTCTGTTTGTGTAAACACACTGTTTGTTCTTGTGGCAAAACTTTTGGACTACAGGGCCAGTAAACACTGAGTCAGAGAAGTGGTTCTCACAGTGCGACCAGACTAAAGACTGAGATGGAGGAAGTGGACAAATGCACTGCACAGTACATGGCCTGAGGGAGAGACAATTTGTCTTACTGTCCAGTAGAGAGGACTCTGTTTAACCCTGCAGGGGGAGGCTGAATGGGTCTTGTTACCTGTGGGTGAAAGCCTGAGGCACAGGCTCTGGCAGGGACTCGGAGTTGGGGGTGGGAGGTTCTTGGGGCGACATGGCCGCGTCCTCTCCAGTGCCGTTCACACTCTCAGGGGTCAAAGGTGACTGTATTTCGCCTGGCGCCGATTCCTGACACCCCAGACGGAGAGAAAGAGAGCATGGTCAAAAACCGCTCAAACGTGACCAGAATATACCGTACATTTTTAATACATTTTTCTTCTGTCCAATTCAAATTTACAGAAAATACTCGGACCACCCGGATAATTGCTTCCTTCATGACGTTCAAGCATTTCCACTCTCTGCCTGATCAAATTCGACATAAAAAAACGGAGCAGTCATCTCAAGCCTTTTACACAAGGCTGCATAGAGAAAGCAGGCGTATAAATGGAAATGGGGTGTCGTCCCCAGGGACGGAGTCCCCCCTACCTGAGAGGGAGAACTGGCCAGCTCCATCTTCTCTAAGGACTTCTCCTTAGCCAGCCGTGCCGCTTCCTTATACTCGGCAAATTTGTCTGCAAACTGGAAGTTTGACATAATCAGTACACAGCAATACCACCACACACTAATAATCGATACCACAACAGCGCCATTTGCAATCCATTTAGCTCCATACCCCGTGAAATTGTAAATGGAAATAATGTATATTCAATAATCAATGACAGCCTGCTCAAAAATGGGGGTGAAGAATGTGATTAAGTGTAATATTAGATATTAAATGTTCGAACACTGCAAATATTTGCTTTCACATCATGCTTGCAATCCTAAGAACAATCCTAACGCAAACATTAGCACCCCTTAAATACTGTACCGAATATTCTCACAACTAACAAAGCAGCTGACATTCACACACATTACATGAATGTAGTGAACAAGACTGTGTGCTGTGTCTAGACATAGTGCCAAGGTGTTCAGTTCACCGTGAATAGCACATGTGTAATGGCCACATTCCTCAATTCTCTCTCTCTCTCTCTCTCTCTCTCTCTCTTTTCACCCTTCTAATACACTTAAACAGCTCTCTCCATAATTACATAACAGCCCTGCATTCATCAAGTCAGTGGGGAGAGCAGGGAGTAAGAGATACCCTCTCCTCATTCTCCAGAAATCAAAGCTAATCAAATTCCTCCTGTCTGGCTGTGGAGTACTGTAGCTGAGTTTGAGGGAGAGAAATAGAGAGAGAGAGAGAGAGAGAGAGAGAGAGAGGGAAAAACAATAATAGTGATATATTTTATCAAAATTATACCTTGAAAATTTCTAGCCTGAGTAGAATCGCAACTCTGAAACTCTGTTTGTTGAAGGATGAAGATAATTGGCCAGTGCATAAGACATAAGTCATGTAAAGTCAATAGGCATTCATAATGTAATACTAGGCAAGCATGTGCTCCATTAAGATTACGTGCTGTGCCACATAACGTATAAAACTCAAGCTCAGGACGCGTGCGCTTGTCAGAGTGGGTAGGTTCACGTTTCTCGCTAAACTTATCTCTGAAGAGGCTGAATGGGTCACGAAAACACCCCTGCCGTGGTTGCTGCGAAACGACCCAGCGACGCCTCCACTTCCTGAGGTGTTCGTGGAGGCGTGGGGTGCCTACGAAGCGAACCCCCCACAGCACCACGGAGAGAAAGAGAGAGAGAGAGAAAAGAACCAGTGCCTGGCATGGCAACATGCCAAGCAAGGAGAGGAGCCCCATGCTAAGCTGTGGAAAATGCACAAGAACGGCGATCGCTAACTGCTAATAAGCTCGAGAAGCACATCTATCCAGATTCTGATTGCCTATTTAGTAACATCTACTGTATGCAATTCAACGTTCCCATATCATTAGAGTCTGTGCACATTAGATTTTCATATAGATGTTACAGCAGTAGCCCATTACAGTAATTGCCTTTTGTAAATGCATAATTACCTGCCATAAATTGTCAAACACATTAATGCTGTTATGTTCACAACAAAGAATCAAGACGAGCAAAGACTGTCTAATTAATTTTAGAGTTACACATGTTCACAAATTAGAGTAACCTATGTGTGTGTGTGTGTGTGCTAGAGATGCTTCACAGACATGACCAACTGAGAGCTGCGAGGGTAAAATGGACAAAAATGTCTGAGAAAAATGTCTGCAATGGAGAGCAAGCAGAGTGACAGGAGCAGCACATGAGAAGCTGAGACAGAGAGAGAGAGGGAGAGGGAGAGGGAGAGGGAGAGGGAGAGGGAGAGAGACAGAGAGAGAGAGAGAGAGAGAGACAGAGAGAGAGACAGAGAGAGAGAGAGAGGGAGAGGGAAGAAGGAAGAGGAAGCGAGGGTGGGTGAGGTAGAGACAGACAGCAATAGAGAGAGTTATATATATTAAGCAAGATAGAGAAAACAACATACACACATCTACAGTATATTGACAGAGAGAGAGAGAGAGAGAGAGAGAATGAAAGAAATGCAGAGGGGGGGCTTTATATATATATGTGTGTGTGTGTGTGTGTGTGTGTGTGTGTGTCTTGTATAAGGGTTCAGTGAGAGGCGGTTGTGCTCAACTCTGCTTCTCCACCCCCGGTTCACGACAGAGCTTCATCATAATACAGCAGGGAGGAGAGAGGGAGAGAGAGAGAGAGAGAGAGAGAGAGAGATTGGAGAGAAGAGGAAAGAGGGAGCAGAAAGGAGAGGAAAGGCAGGCAGAATGGCAGAGGAAGAGAGAGAAAGAGGGAGAGACAGAGAGAGAGAGAGAGAGAGAGAGAGAGGTGGACAGAGTGAAAGAAGGGAAGAGGAGAGGAGGAGAGGAGAGCACCACACCATGCCGACCAGCCACCCACTCAGTGATGACTGTAGAGCTTCTCATTAGACCACAGTGTGTAGGTGTTCCCCAACTGAAGGGAGAGACAAAGAGGAACGGTAGAGAAGACAGAGAGAAAGGGGGGAGTTAGAGAGAGAGAAAGAGAGAGGGATAGAGAGGGGGAGAGGGAGAGAGACAGGTGAAAATCTAGAGACGGGGAGTAGAAAGTAGAAGATGGAGAGAGAGAGAAAAAACGAAGAAAGACAGAGAACATGGGAAAAAAGAGTTTCACCCACCTTAGTCAGGTGACGCTCGGAGGAGAAGCCCAAGCCATACACTGTGTTGGCGCGGCTGTCAGCCCACTGGCCAAACTTCTGAGACGTCTTGGTGAAAGTCATGTTTGGGGTGATAGTGCTGTTTATTATTGCCTATAAGGAGAGAGAGAGAGAGAAACCAGCGCATCCTCAACACCTTGTGCAGACAACACAGAACTGCCACTTGGTAATGGCACAGTCCCGGCACCAGTGAACACTGCACTCACTGCAGAGTCAACAGCAACAGCAACATGCAACAGCAACAGCAACAAGCAGATCAAGGGGAGAGGCCTACTAAAATTGCATTACAAACCAAGCAAGATCTCATAGTTCACCTTTAAGTTCTAAAAAAAAAATCAATAGTTCAACTCATCATTTAGACACTTGTGTATAGTACTGTACATCCTAATAGCAAAAGCAATTTGTCTCGACTTTGAGAAAACACGTCCATGCAGTTGCCTGTGTGTAAAGCTGTACAGGAGCATGCTCCCTGTGGAAACTGGCTCTGGTGATCTCAATTCTGTACTTGCATGAATTGGGTGACTGTGTAGCGGTGCTTAAAGCCTTCTTCCCTGGAGAGAGAAGATGGCTCATTTTGAAATGTAGGCCTTCAGGCTGTCACTGTCTAAAGGAAGAATCTGCACTGTGTGTATGAGGCATGAAAATGTCTTTACCAGAGAGGCAGCACCTCACCTACCCAGAATAAGGGAAAACAAACATGCAGTGTGATCACGTTTCACACATGTAATTTAGGGACATATTAGACTAAGATAAACACATTCCACCCCAGTCGCACAGCAGTGGCCTGGGACTGGTCACACAGTGTGTGTGTGTGTGTGTGTGTGTGTGAGTGTGTGTGTGTGTTACTGGAGACATCATGAACTGGTCAGCGCTTGTGTGTGAGTCCACTAATCGCAGCTTCACCAAGCCAATAAACCAACAAGACTCCCTTGTGACGATATGACTCAGAAGGCATAAATCATCAGCAGTGTGCGTGGGTCTATACACAACCCCCCCCC
>JASCQY010000293.1:9593426-9604854 GCA_030264315.1 Sardinella tawilis | reverse complement strand
CATAGATGCTGGGTTACTCACTGCTGTGTCCAGTAATGGGGCATAGATGCTGGGTTACTCACTGCTGTGTCCAGTAAGTTTGTTAGCCAGCATCTATGCTCCATTCCTCATCCTCTACATTTTGTCGGCCAATGAAATATTTCCTGCAGACAGCGGCAGACGACCAGATAAAGACATCTCCAGATGCGCCCTGCATCTCGAGCCCCCCATCAGCTGTGCCTTGTAGAATTGCTACAGCCTTAATGCCAGTAATCTCCCTGGCTGCTCCGTCCACTGTACTGCTTTACTGCTGCTGACAGGCGGCCATGGAAACAATCCTGCTGCTGCTGTGGCAGCAGCCAATAGGAGGAGGCCTTTGGGATGGCTAGAGCAGCTCCTTGACCAATGGGAGCGTCTTGTGGTTTGTTTAAAACATCTGCAGTTGTGAGATCATGAGTTCCAACTGTACTGGGGCTCTCAGTGTTGCGATGCTGGCAAGTGGGCATAGTCTATAAATGGGATCTCCACAACAAAACCTATATATTGTATAAGAGATTATGGACTCTCTGTCTATGTATAGACTATACACAGTAGCCTAGACTACATAGAGTTTCCCACTGTCTCCAGTCTGACAGCAGTAACAGTGGGCTATGACGAGAACAGACCATGTAAAACCACCAGAGCGTCAATCATGATTACACAATACGGTGTTGTGGAGAACACAGCTACCCCATAATGCACTTCATTGATGTGGTTTCTAGTGCATTAATCTAGTGTTTTAAGGGGAATGCTAAAAGGGAAAGTGCCCTCTATGCCTCGTGTGCGTCTATAGACCATTTGGATTAGCCCTATTAGGGTTATAGCTGTTCCCACAAGGTTTCCATTTTAACAGTGCATGATATCTTAATACAGTGAAAGTCGTTTGGGTAAGGAATGGAGAGTTCAAGCATTGTTGTTGTATTTAACATTGATTGAAACCATCTACAATACAGATGCCTGACCTGTGTTGCTGTGCCTTGTGCTGTTTTATTTATGCTCTCTCTCCTCTGTCTCCTCCCACCGCGCCCAGCTGGCGTGCTGCTGTGGCTCGGCGGCGTGTTCGCTGTGCTGCGGCTGCTGCCCCAAGATAAAGCAGTCCACCGGCACGCGCTTCATGTACGCCCTCTACTTCATGCTGGTCACCGTCATCTGCATCATCATGATGTCGCCCACCGTGGAGCAGCAGCTGATGAACGTAAGTATCGGCCCGTCTGTGTGTGCTCGACCAAGTTTCAGCATGCCCCTGCCCTGACTCATCCTCCTCCCAAACACAGGCCCTCACCATAACAACCCCAGAGAAAGGGGGAGAAAAGATGGCAAAGAGCGGGAGGGAGCTCTGGGTTGTTTTAGATTTTGTGTAATAAAAGGTTCGTTCTAATGAAAGAGGGTAAAACCACAGGATAGAACACCTCAAGAAATGACTTTTTAATCCGCTCCTCCTGCACACTTTTGTAGTCTAATAAATACGTGCCCAGTAAGCCCTTAAAAGTAAACATCTACCTCTTTGGCCATGTTGTTTTCCATACCTCAGCTCCAGCTTTTGAAGTATACACCACCACAAAGTATGGCTAAGGAAGGAATGTAAAATCGGGGGCCATCCTACCCCCCCCCCCCCCCCCTTTTCTCTGTAGCTATGCCTCCCTGACAGTAGCCGTGGTTCCTAGGCTGCGCTCCTTTTTTGCCGTGGAGACTGAGAGCACAATGGAATGTTGCCCGGTGCTCTGGGAGAAGCATTGTGAGGCGTCAGGGCTGTCATGTGTGCCCTGGTTTACAGGCTGGTCGTGCCTCTGCTATTGTCCTGGCAGGCCGTGTTCACTCCCCTGCTGTTCAAAATTTCACATGAGAACAAGAGACCAGTCAAGTCACAAAGAGCACCCCCTCACACCTCCCTGTGTTTTGAGGGACCCAAATCCTGGTACCAGTGGCACATACAGTATACTTACTAAAAGCAAGGGTTAGCAATGCTGGTTTCAACAAAAACTTGTATTAAGTAGGTTCTTATGTTTTTGTGTTTCAAAAAGAAACCGTTTCCTTAAGATCCTTTAGATGGTTGTTACTAGAGGATTTTAAGGTGTTGCACAACTTGTAGGCCAAACTTTCACCTTTAAATAGCTCATTTATAGGCGTGCTTAAGTTTGCTTTTTCTTTTCATGAATTTATGGATGGACAATCTCTGCTTTATGTCAGACATGTTCCCTTCACCCCAGGCTGCTATTGCATGTCCTCAGTATTACCTGCTAGGCCAAGTATATATTATAAGGTTTTCCAAATGGATAATTCTACACAGCTGAAGTTAAAGGCTCCTTCTGCCAATTCTGTTTGCTCCTCACAAAAGAAGATATTAAATATTGGACATGGGTTGACAGTAATACCCATGTCGTGGAGAAGTGGAAAAGTTTTGGCCGTCCTTGTCTGGACCGCTTAGCGTGGGGGAGATGAATTTATTTTATGTTGAAATCGCCCAGGAACAGTGTAGATGGCCCCAGTGAGCAAGTGCAGTGAGTCATCTGGGTTCACATACTGTGTGGAGGCCTGCTGGTGCTTCACACACACAGACATTTTCTGTCTCTCTCTCTGTGCAAACATCGTCCAACGGAGAGGGGAAAAAATATTACCTCATATTATTTGTACATATTTTAATGTCTAATTCTGAAATAGATTTATGGGAAATGTATGAATTGGCTGAATGAATGACTTATATTGCAGAATTCCACATTAGGTATGAGAAGAAACATGGTGTGAAATTCAGGCAGCAAAGTTATTTAGACAGTGCACAGCTTGAAATGAATCCCTGCTCTGTTCTGTTCCCTCAGATCCCATTCTACAGTAACATGTGCGACAAGCTCGACCAGCTGAATGAGAACAGCAAGAAGAGCATTTGCAAGCACCTGGTTGGCTACTCAGCCGTGTACAAAGTCTGCTTTGGCATGTCCTGCTTCTTTTTCTTTTTTTGCATCTTCACCATACGTGTCCAGACCAGTGCTGGGTGCCGGGCAGCCATTCACAACGGGTACGTCTCTCTCTCTCTCTCTCACTCTCTCTTTTTCTCTTTCTCTCTCTCTTATACCCAACAAATACTTGTTCCCTTGCCGTAGCCATAGCGTCCTTCCTCTCTCTCTCTCTCTTTCCCTCTCTCTCTTTCTTTCTCTCTGTGACTCTACAATATGTAGAGATGTCTGTGCATTGGCACTGTTCACACACATTCTGTATACATATGTCAGTCATTGACTCCCTTGTTATTTTTCCCTCCCTCTGTGTCTCGTTTCTCCTCCGTCCTTTTTCACTGTGTGTGTTTGATTTGATTGTGTGTCTCCTGAGTCCCCCTCCCCTCCTGCCCATAGCAGAGCACCTAGGGTGGATTGTATATCCCTGATAGCCCTGAGCACATCCAAGGCCTCACTACAGCACTGTGGCTTCACATGTATGGTTTGGCTGCCAGCCTGTAGAACTGGCCAGCCCTGAGCAGCGTTTAGCTGTGAGTCGCTTATCCCCCACCCACCCCCCACCCCCCAAGCTGTCTCCCCCGTGTTCCTCGTTATCCTCCCAAACCACTCGCCAATGAATAGATGGATTAATTCCCAGGATCTGGCCGTAGGAAGTTACCGCAGAATGAGTCTCATTCTGCCCCTCATTCACCAAATGGCTTAGCTCTCTATCTCTCTCTCTCTCTCTCTCTCTCTCTCTCTCTCTCTCTCTCAGACAAGCGCTTCAAATCATAATTTGATTCAGAAATAATTCGAGCTTTTCTGAGGTATGCACCATTTTTGTTGAGCAGAAAGATGTGAGGTGTGTAGTAAAGTGAGTTGTCGCAGCACAAGCGGTGCACACAAAGATACTTGCGCCTGCCATGCTTGTCAACAGGAAAGAGTATGGCAGTCACATCAAAATGCTTTGGAAATTCTTTTGTCGATTTCTCCCTAATGACTAAGCTTGCCGTGTCGGTTACAGTTACGAGATGGCTTATTTTGCTATTATTGCAGACCATGCAATATGCAAGATAATGAATGGTGAGTCATAGGTTCTGTGGAAATCATCTAATGTCTTTTTTTTTTTTTTTTTTGGCCTTCTGTGTCTCCCATATGCAGGTTCTGGTTCTTCAAATTCGTGGCTCTGGTGGCGTGCTGTGCTGGAGGATTCTTTCTTCCAAATGAGGAAACCTTTCTTGAAGGTACGGCGCTTCTCGGATCTCTGTTCTGTTTTTCCTGCCTCCAACTTTCATGAGCTAAAAAATGAACCTCCCAATCCTCCCAAGCATCTACTATATGTGTTCCAGGCTCTAATGATAAAGTACATTTTACCGTGCATTCCATCGCACTCTGTCGGACCCAACCACTCTCCCTTTGAAAACATAAAGAAATAACACAGTGAAACGTTCCACTGCAAAGGACTCTCTGACCTTGGAGCCGGTGCTTGAGCTAAACAAATGAAAATGAGTGAGCTATGCCTTTGAAGTCGTCCTCTTCAAGGGCTCACAAACTCCTCAAGGCCCTTTGGGCCCTGCTGAAGCTCCAGGCCCTTAGTGGGAGAGAGGGGCTTTGGCGGCCGGGCCCTCACCGCTTAGGGCCCCCCGGGGTCAGGGGGGGAATGGAGGGTCCTGGGCCTCAACAGGCTCTCTGTAACTGCTGCTCCTCGCGGTGGAGCAGAGGAGCCTGTGGGTTTGTACGTTTGTCTGGCTGTTGTGGCGAACGCTGGGAAACAGATTTATGACGAACTTAATTGGGAACATTTCATAACATGATTCATTTCATTGTCCTGTGTCTCGTAAGGTTTACATTAGCAACCAGCCAAAACAATGCAGCATAAAGATCAGAAAGGGCTTGTGAAAAGCTGTTTGTGAAGAGCATCAGTATTAATCTGCAAACAAGCTGTAGAGGCAGGGATGAAGCACCAGAGTCAGACTTCAGATTTTTGTTTGTGTTTATGTTTATGTTTATGTGACTTGGCAGACATGTTTACCCTTAAGTGACATACAATACAAAACAGACAAACAAAATACAGCAAAAGGTCATGTGACAAAGAACTCAAAAAATGGATCATGTGACCGTGCCTTTGGGAAGGGGCATGTGAGAAGTAAGAGTCCATTCAGAGCTCCGTTCTCTTTAATCCAGTTTGTTCTAGAATGCTGTCATATATTGGCCTCCTAACTCTATTAAGCATGGTGATGTTCAGGGGCGGATAGTTCCTGGAGTCTTTGCAGTCACACTGAAGCCACCATAATGTCTTATTAAAAAAATGCATTGACAAAGTACTGCCTTGAAGGTTGCTAATGGTGGACAATTAATTAGGTTGAACAATGGTAAATGACGAAGCTCTGTTAATTAAAATTTACTCCGTTGTCCACATTTAAAAGATTTATAATCAGTTGTACTTATAATCTTAGTTTAGTATAATCTCCCTTCAGGATTTAATCAAATGGCTTTATTTACATAGAAGAGGGGGGTGTACATGGCTCTTCCTGACTGAGAACCTTTGCTGAAGCGTTAGTTGGCATCACTTGTGTGTACTTCCTTTTGAGCTGCTTGCACAGTATATACTGCATGTAAATGTTGAATATCACGCTTATATTGTCCATTTTTACCTACCAACAACTGTAACTGTAGTCGTGATGGTATGCTTGATACAATCTCCTGGTACTGCTGTTCCAGCCCTGTATGAAATTGCAGCAATCTTACCACAAAATTCCATTCTGGGATTCTGGCAGAGCAGCCGTGCTGTGTTTTTTTTTTGGAGTGTTCAATATTGGACCTCTCCATGTAATTTCTAGAGACTGCCTCTCACTCTCTTCCTTTCTCTCTCCCTCTCTTTCCCTCCCTCTCTCTCTCTCTCTCTCTCTCTGGCTCCCTTGTTCCTCCTGGCTGCAGTATGGCGCTACGTGGGGGCGGTCGGAGGAGTCCTCTTCCTCCTCATCCAGCTTATGCTCCTGGTGGAGTTCGCCCATCGCTGGAACCAGAACTGGTAACGACCCACTCGGCTTGACGAGACAGCTAACAGCACACACACATTAAGCACACAGCTCAAGCCTTTCATGCAGACCAGAGGCTCCATCTGCTGCCTGTCATAATTCCTAAATACCAATTCAGTCACGGCAAATATATCAGACGCAGGTAGACAGCGGAGATGCAGCGTTCAGCCATTTCGCTTGATCTCCCTTCACAGCGACTGTTGTGAAATGGCAAAGCCAAGCAGTGGAGTCAGCGCGGTTTGCACAACTGGAACCCATTAGGCATGGGAATGGAAGCCATAGTGTAGTATTAAAGTCTTATAATTTGCACTGTACGTCTGCCAGGGTGGTCCTCGGTATAAACACCAAGAAGGCCGGCTGTGGGGACTACTTTACTGTTACGTCCAGCCTGGGGCCCAGTGCTACTGATATGATGGAAATGAAATCACAAGCCATTACCTTCAAGGGTAAAGATGGATAAGGCGCAATTGAAACATCTAACAGGATGGAATCCAACAGGATGTCCGATGGGTGGGATAGATAAGCTGTAAACAGATTATGACTTCAGAGCGCTCGTCTCGCTGTCCTAAATTTAGACCCGTCCAAACGCTCCTGCATAGTCAGACACCCTTTTTTTTCTGGATCACCAGTGGATGTCTGTATGTCTGCCTCCGCTCGGTCCCTTCTCCCCTCAGTGAGCCATTTGATCCCCATTATAGACATCAAGCTAAATGAGTTTCGCACTGATTTGGAGCCTCGGAGCTCCAGACGGCTGAAGGAGTGGAAGGCTGGGCTGGGCTGGGCTGGGCTGGGCTGGGCTAGGTTAGGCTGGGCTGGACTGGACTGGACTGGGCTGGGCTAGGCTAGGTTAGGCTGGGCTGGGCTGGGCTAGGCTAGGTTAGGCTGGGCTGGGCTGGGCTAGGCTAGGCTAGGTTAGGCTGGGCTGGGCTGGGCTGGGGTGGACTGCAGAGGGCCTGGCATATTGTACCAGTCCCCAGTGCTCACACACAGAGGGCCTGCTGGTGCTGCTGCTTAAGGTGTCCAAGGGGAAATAGTTGGCTTCACTTCTCTATGTGTCAACAGTCAGCCACAATGCCCCATGTGCTCAGTGTCAACCTGTACTTCTCGTGATTGTGTTCTTAAAAGAGCAGTGCATCGGGAATAAAAAAAAAAAAACCTTGTCCTGTCAAAGAACTGAAAACCACATGGCCTCTTAGTTTCCATTTCGAGTCGCTTCCCAAATTGGGATGCCAACCTGTAGAGGTCTCTTTTTCCTGCCATACTGTGCAGTTAGTATTTTTAACAACTCTATAATATAACAATATATATAGATACAACAGTGTCTAGTAACAATGTGGCCTGTCCAACAAGTGTAGTTAACTGTGTTGCCTCATAGGTATTAACATGTTAACATCTGTGGTGTTGCCTGTGCTCCAGAGCAGCAGAGAGTGCACTGTGCAAGGGCTAATGCACAGTCTCTGGAGTGTGCAGACTAGAGTGCAAATGGTGTGGGGGGCAGGGAGAGTTGAGCCGTGTGTTGGGTGGGCTGGATTGGGGAGTGGAGCATAGCATTCACTCAACGCCCAGACAGGATACACATGGTAGGGCTAAATGTGTCCACAGAGCTGTCCCCACCCCCTAAACACACACACACACACACATATACAGTATTATGCGCGCACACGCACACACACACACACACACACACACACACACACACACACACACACACACACACGTGTGCATACAGTATTATGCACACAAGCGCACGCGCTCATACAAACACACATAGTATTAAGCACACGCATACGCACATACACACACACACACATACACACACACACACACACACACACACACACACACCAGCAACCCCCCAGGCTATGAGGGATGAGAGTAGAGCAGAGCGGAGCAGCAAAAGAATGGGCGAGGAGCTTCAAGATGAGCAACTCATGAAAAAAGTCTCTGCATGAGAGGAAATGCATCTGTTAAGCTTTCCTGTTGCTGTAGCACTGTGTGTTTGTGTCTCTGTTTGGGAGCAGGGGTAGGTCAAGGTCAGCCAAAATGCAGATGCAATTTATTGTGTGTGTGTGTGTGAGTGTGTGTGTGTGTGTGTGTGCGTGCCCTACTGGATCAGTTCCTGTCTATTGTATGTGGCTTTGTGCATGACTGTGTGTATGCCCTTTTTGTGAGTGTGTGCAAGTGCCTTTGCAAGAATGCTTGTGCGTGTGTGTGTGCGTGTGTGTGTGTGTGTGCGTGTTTGGAAGAGAGAGGGAACAAGCGAAAGGCAGGGTGAGAGCACATGTGCTCGTACACGTCCAGACCAGATGGCCTAGTTGAAGTGACACAGACGTTGGCAGGGGGCCAAGTGGACGCAGTGGACAGTCACGCTTGCTTTAGCGCCGTAGCATGAGCAGGCTTCCAGTCATAAACACCAACACACACACACACACACACACACACACACACACATAGAAGAATGCCTTCTCTCAGCACAGGCTACTGCTGCAGTATAATAGAACATGTCCATACATCTGCCTAATTGGTGACTGACCCCTTGTGATTAAACCGCGGATCAGTCAGCTGGATAATTCAAGTGCTGATTCAATAAGGGTTTTCTCCCGCTCACACCAAGTCTTTGTGTTTCACTTTCTGTGTGTGTTTACATGCCATGTGTCTGTTTTTAAGCCTTTTTGGGGCTTGATACTACATTCCACCTTTGGACTGGTTTTGATAAAGTACTTATGTGTGTGTTTTAGAGTATTGAATTACCCTATTTTGGGGTCCTCGACCTGCTCTGCACATGGACTCGGGAAAGGCATTGGTTGTGTGTGATGATGTCATTGTTTGTGCAGTTTGAACCAGACAGTGCAGTAGATAGTCTAGATAGCACAATAGCTGAACTTCCTCTCTCCGGTTTGTTTGTTTCTAGTCCTTCGTTTATTTGCAGAAGCACTCCCATATGCCGTTGCACAATGGGCACATTTCACAAGTAGGCCTGTGCTCTTTTTACTGGAACTTACAGTAGTCCCGAGTACCTCCAACCATAACCCAGCCAATTGTTGGACCCCTGAGAGATGGCCCTATTTGGTTTATGGAAGCTGCCGGTTTGGCTATTTGGTCAGTTTCGTATCGAATTCGGTTGTTCTTCTTTAAGGATTTAGGGCTCAGGTTCAAATAGAATATTATGAGTCCTACAGTCTGACACCTCCACCATAAAATCTTGCCATAAAAAGTTGGCTTGTGTCTTTAAAGGAGAAGTTCGGTGTGAATCAGTCCATAGCCCTGTTGTTAGAGGTCACTGAATGCTGTCTGTAGCAAAAAGAATGAAAAGAATTGATGCAACATAGGCCGAGTTATAGATCAATAAGTCTTGTTAACTGAATGGGGCATAGCGAAATTAAACTGAAAGTAAGACACTATGCCCCATTCACTTAGCGTTAGATGCCCGGTTCATTATTCGGTCTATGTTGTATCAAATTTTTTCGTTCTTTGTCCTATGAACAGCATTCAGTGACCTTGAACAACCGAGCTATGTCATTGTTGGAGTACTAGCAGTCAGTTGATCTTTTCTCATCTTGGACCCAGTTCCCTCATTGGTCCCCTGCTGTGGAGGTCAGGGGAGCGAAGCCCAGCAGGACAGTAGCACAAGATGCACCTCCACACCAGTTGGTCATGCAGCCTATTTTGCTTGCAGTGGTGACAGTTAAAATAGAGAGGTGGCACAGTGCAAAGTTTGTGTAGGGAGAATAAGAATGGGAATAGTTAGTGTACCATGGCAGCGCACCTAAGCATACTTTTGAAGATGAATTGGGTGAAAAGCCTCTTGAAAAACCTATTTATAGGTCGTTATTCATATGTGGTCAGTTGTGGATGCTAATAGTTTTTCTCCTCTCTCTCTTCTCTCCTCCTCAGGACGTCGGGGGTGAAGTACAACAAGCTGTGGTACGCGGCTCTGGCCCTGGTCACGCTGATGCTCTTCACGGTGGCGGTGGGCGCGCTGGTCTTCATGGTGCACTTCTACACGCACGCAGACGCCTGCTTCCTCAACAAGATCTTCCTGGGCATCAACGCCTCCCTCTGCATCCTGGTCTCACTGCTGGCCATTTCGCCCTGCATTCAGACCTGTGAGTCGTCCTCGGCGCCTGCCTGCCTACCCTGCTCTATGAGCTGCTGCTGCACACAACACACAATAGCAGGCCTGTGTTTCACACCGGGTTTGCTGTGGTTTGTGTGTGTGTGTGTGCCTGTGTGTGTGTGGGCGTGCCTGTGCGTGTGTGTGCACCTGTGTGTGTGTGTGTGTGTGTGTTTGTGTGCTGGCACGCATGCAAGGGATAGGCTGTGAAATGCTCATTATTTCCATGCCCGTGTCTGCAGCAGCAATCAGCCACATGCAAAGGCCCCAGTGTGAAAGCGGCCCCAGGCTCGTGTTCTTTCACACAAGCAGGGTGTTGGTGAACTCATCTCAGTGTGATGCACAGATAAGGGTCCAAGGGTCACAGCACAGTGGACGGGCAGAGACAGAATAGCACCAGTGAAATGGATTAAAGCAAAAAGTCTGTGGCCTCATTTTGAAAATGGGTTTGTAGGCTAGCTAGGCTACTGCACTTTGTGTCGTCTAGTTCATTTTGTGGCTTTATGGTCTGTGTCTATATGTGCGTCTGGTTGTGTCTGTGTGTTTATGCAAACCCATAGAAGCATAAACGCGGTTATTAAATAATTTTGCAGCCCTCAAGTGACATTATAACACACACACACTCACACACACACACACACACACACACACACACACACACACACACACACACACACACACCCTTGCACAGCTGCTAATTTATGGCCACCAGTAGCCATCAGAAGCGTTTCAATATCACTGACCTCACAGACCTCCAGGACCATGGGAAGAGTCCTGTTAATAAACCCCTTAGTTAGACCCAAGCATGGCAAAGCAGCGTGTAGCTACGCATTTCAGCCAGATGCCATAAAATCGGCTCCAACCAGCCTGCTGCCAGAATTAAATTAATACCGCCGACAGAACTATATGGCTCACTTTCTGCTGCTCAGATCAAAGATATGTATGCAGTTATTTATTTATTTATTTATTTACTTGACCAGTAGCTCTCTGTGTTTTATGACTTTTCGCTTTTATGGATTTGTTTTTATTGTCTCAAGGTTTTATTCTTTATTGTTTGCTACTTTATTGTCTTCTGATGCCGTAAAGCACATTGAGTTGCCTTTGGGTATGAAATGTGCTGTACAGATAAAACTGCTTTCCTTCTGCTTTCTCTCTCTCTCTCTAGACCAGCCCATGTCTGGCCTGTTGCAGCCCGGAGTGATAAGTGTGTATGTAATGTACCTGACCTTCTCGGCCCTCTCCAGCAAACCCAAAGAAAGTGAGTGGTGTGTGTGTGTGTGTGTGTGTGTGTGTGTGTGTGTGTGTGTGTGTGTGTGTGTGTGTGTGTGTGTGTG
>JASCQY010000293.1:9569143-9593326 GCA_030264315.1 Sardinella tawilis | reverse complement strand
ACAGAGCCAAGCCCCAAGTGAAGCCCTCATTAACTGGGGTCAGCAGTGGCATCCACAGCTACATTTAATTGCTCCCACATTTGGGCCAGCCTCTTCCCTCTCATTAAACCTGTGTGTGTGTGTGTGTGTGTGTGTGTGTGTGTGTGTGTGTGTTTTGCAGTGGCACCCGACGCAAGCGGCCAAAACGTCACTGTGTGCGTGTTCCCCTTCATCTCGGGCGACGAGAGCGGTCGGAGGATAGCCACCGGAGTGGGCACCGCCATCCTCTTCTGCTGCGTCCTCTACTCATGGTACGTGTGGGATGGCGTCAGGGTCAAAGGTCACTGCCAACTATGTGTAACGGATGCCAGCTAGCCTAGCTGCGCACGTAGAACGTTAGTAAAGCTTCCCTCCCGACACTTCAAGAATGCCCCTAGTCGCTTGACTGGGAGCCTGGGCTTCTCAGTCGACTGGCGAGGGCGTTCGTCTCCCGATTCGTGGTTGCTGTGTTGTTGTGAGGTTTGCGGGTTCGAGCTCTGCCGTGTGCTGGGCTGGACTAGTGCAGATGACCTCGGTTAGAGTCGGCTAGAGTTTTAGTTTTTCCTCTCCTCTCCCTTCCCCTCCTTCACACTTCTAGTCTAGTCTAGTCTAGTCTAGTCTAGTCTAGTCTTCACGTCACTCCTCCTGTGCTCCTGTCTTCTCCACTCTCTCTCATCCGACTACATTTTTGTTGTTTTGGTTGAAGTCCAGGCATGATGGTACGGTAGGTCGGCCTACTAGTACTCTCCATGAGTGGACTTAACCAGCGGCGTTGGCTTTAGACTCTAGCTGTTGTGTGCTTGTTCTCACGGCTAGTCTACAGACGCTCAGGAGTGAATATGTTATCTTTGTGTATCTGTGTGTGTACGCATGGTGGGGGCTGGTGAGTCTCATCCATTCACACACCCCCACACGCACACACAGGGAGAGAGAGAGAGAGAGAGTGTGTGTGTGTGTGTGCTCTTTCTCCATCTTCATCTTCTGGGAGTCTTTTGTCTTTTTCAAAGGACTAAACTAAGTCAATGTGCCGTTTTATCCTGCTGACTAGTCATGTTTTTCACAGCAGAACTTAAACATGCAATTTAGCCAGGGACCGTGTGTGGGGTGTTATTTTCAACATGAAAGCAGGTAGCGCTGCTATGATCGAGCAAAGCCAAAAAAAGAGGAGGAGGAGGAGGAGGAGAGGAAGATTAAAGCCTCCTCTGCTTGGCTCCCACAGTGTGGAAGGGTGTGCTGCTCCCTCACATGTGGTTCCCATTAGGAGCCGACGTGTCATCCTAGGCTCTCCCCTCGCTGCCTCGCCGGCCGTTTATTTCAGGAACTTTTTTTGCTCCGTCTTTCCTCGGATCTGCTGTAGCTGTGGGAATGGAGCATCACGGAGCCACCATTTTGAAACTTGGCGCGGTGGTCAAGGCTCCTGGCACACATTGCCACTTTGTGTTGGAGGCTAGCGATGAGTCTCACACGAGAAAGGGGGCTAGCTGATTAGGTTAAAAAGCACAAGGGGTCCAGGCTTTCTCAGGGAAGGTTTCCCAGACAGTGGTTTATCAACAAAAAAGATTAAAAAAAATAAAAAAAACTACAGGAGAATGTGAACCATTTTGTTTGGTTTCTGAAGATGTACGTGTATGTGTGTGTGTGTGTGTGTGTGTGTGTGTGTGTGTGTGTGTGTGTGTGTGTGTATGTGTGTATGGTTATGTGTACAAGCGCATGTGTGTGTGTGAGTGTACTGTAAGTGAACAGGCCTTTCATGATAACCACAGTGGGGTGTGCCGCTTTTCCCCTGTGCTATTTTGCCCGGCTCAGTGCAGCATTAGGGATGGTAATTATTGACTCCATGTTACTAGTGTCTCAAGGATGCGGCAGCAGAAAATGGGCGTAGCGGCGCCCAAGATTCTGAAGCAGTGAAGCAAGCCAGCTAAAATAGTCAAGAATTGCAGTTCTAGGGAGAAAGGAAGGAAGGTGGTGGCTAGACCGAAATGCTTGCCAAGTCTTTACTACTAAACCGGTCGTGTGTCTTTCATAACTCTTGTGTGGTTGTCCTCCTGGTCAGTCAGCAGACACCTCAGGAGGGTTTTTCTGTTATCTGTGTGTGTGTATGCAAGTGTGTGTGTATGCGCACGTTGTTGTTATCAGTGTTCCCTGATAAGAGGCAAATTGTTGTTGGCTTTCCCTCCCATCCAGTGATTTGTTTTCTTCTTTATCTCACCTCTCTCTTCTCTCTTTTCTCTCTCTCTTTCTTCTCTCTCTTCTCTCTCACCCTCTTCGCTCTCACCCTCTTCTCTCTCTCTCCCTCTTCTCTCTCCTCTCTCTCCCTCTTCTCTCTCTTTTCACTATCTTTTCTCTCTCACCCTCTTCTCCCTCTTCTCTCTTTTCTCTCTCACCCTCTTCTCTCTCTTCTCTCTCTCCCTCTTCTCTCTCTTCTCTCTCACCCTCTTCTCTCTCTCTGCTCTCACCCTCTTCTCTCTCTTCTCTCTCTTCTCTCTCTCCGCTCTCACCCTCTTCTCAGTGGTTGGGGCCAATGTTCCGAAATGCAATTCAGAGTTTGGTTGCTGTCCATACCGTAGTCTGTGGAATCCATTTAGCCTTAATGTTCATCTTTTGGCTGTTTGTTGACCTCTTTATTCGCCTCCTTCTCTCTTTCTGTCTTCCTGTCTTCCTCCCTCTCTCTCTCTCCCTCTCCCTGTCCTCTCCTCCCCTCCTCCTTCCTCTTCCCCTTCTCTCTCTCCCTCTATCTCTGAGCAGCTTGACTTCCACCACCAGAAGAAGCACCACCGCTCTGCGGGTGTACAGGAACTCGGTTCAAGAGAGTGAGGTAATTGAATTGAACACTACTGAGACTACACTCACCCCACGCAGCCTGACTCCCCCTTCTAGTGCCCCTTATTGTTACTGTATAACAACATGGTCATTAAAGATGTAGATACAGCACATAGCTGCTACCTCATTTTTTACCTGTGCTTGGGGTGAGAGTGATTTTAGACCAGACATGTTACGCTCATGTGTGTTTATTTCTGTTTTTTTTCTGTGTGCTTACCCTGACAGAGAGCTCGTTGTTGTTTCTGTTGGGGAGATGACACAGGTAAGTGGATTTCTGTCAACAGTAAACCGGCGCAGAATGACGGCTCTATTCTAATACAATAAAGCCCCCTGTAAATGATAACAAGATCATTTTCATTGACCTCTGCTGAGAAGCAATTGATTTAATCAGGTAATTTATCTACATCATGTAATTACTGCTCTTTAAATTGCATCGTAGTTAGTCACAAGTAAGCTAAATAAATCACTGCTCGCACTGAACCTCACATGAACTCCTTCAGAACCTCTGGTGCCATCTAGTGGTTGTAGGTGTCTCTAGCAACAGTGGGCTTCATGCACCTTTCTAATCATCTTAAATTTGTTCCTAAGGCCCCATTAAAAAAATCTGTATTGGTGAATAAGTCTTCTTGAAAAGTGCATAAGTGTGTTTTAATTCTCAAGGATGGTTAAGAATGGTTGGTGAATGAGCCCCTGTGTTTTTATTTATTTGTTTGTTTGTTTGTTTTGCTTGCTTGTTGACTAAGAGTTAAGTGAGACAATGCTGTGCGTTTCAGATGACGGTGATGAGGAGGAGAAGAAAACGGGCGGCGGCCAGGACGTCTGTTACGACGAGCAGGACGGCACCATCTACAGCTACGCCTACTTCCACTTTGTCTTCTTCCTCGGCTCCCTCTACGTCATGATGACCGTCACCAACTGGTTCCAGTGAGTCCTGAACGACACACACCCATACAGCACAGCGCATAGGCCAAACTAAGGGCACTGCCGTTAAACACTCTCCTTTGGACAAGCACACACACTGGGTTGAGATGGGGGATTTCAGCTTCAAAACGTCAGTCTTACTCTCAGCATATACAGTATATTATACATATATAATATATTGGGGCCTCCTGAGCACTGCTAAATAGAGTTGATTTTATTAGCTGATTTATCTTGCTGAAGTGCTGTGCTAAGATGTGGGTACAATCATTTTCTTGGAGTGATTGGAACAAGTAAAGAGGCAGGACGTTACCCACCTTTGGTGTGTTTGTTTGTTTGTTTGTCTGTTGTTGCCATGCAAGGTTTTTAAGATGTTTGTGTTGCTCTTGTGCCCACAGTTACGACAACTACAAGATCGAGCAGTTGCTGGACGGCAGCTGGTCGGTGTTCTGGATTAAGATCTCCTCCTGCTGGGTCTGCCTCCTGCTCTACCTGGGCACCCTGGTGGCTCCAGTGTTCTGCCCAAAGAGGTTTGAGGCTTAGAGACCAGCCCCCCTCCCCCGCCCCAGCCCCTGACTCCAAACCCTGCTGCCCACCCTCCCCTCTCCTATGGACGGTGACCGCACACACACACTCTGTCTCTCTCGCTCTCGCACACACACACACACACACACACACACACTCACACATACACACACCACCTCAGAACATTGAGTTTTGTTACTGCTATTAGGTTTATCCTTTTACCCATTGTGTTTACGACATTGTGTTTAGTTGTTTTGTCGTTATTTTTGTGTGTGTGTGTGTGTGTGTGTGTGTGTGTGTATGTGTGTCAGAGGAAAGCTATCAATGCCTTACATTCCCTTTGACTTGTTTATTTGTCTGTGTTTTGTTTTCATATGAAGCATGGAGTTTTTGTTACGATTGGATTCACTGGGATTACAACGAACATCTTCACCAGTTTTCAATCAGAAAATGTATATAAACGTTTTTTTGTTTTTTTTTAATATATAGGGAACAAATCCCCAGATTCAAATCAAAAGAAACATCTTGCTCAGGTCCATTAAGCACCTGTAAGTGTCTTGCTTGTTACATTGGTAGACAAAATATTCTATGCAATTGAACAGGCTATTTTTACGTTTTCTACTTCTTTATCGGCTCGGGTCAAAACGCTCGTTTCTGTTCAGTGTTCACTGGTGTCCGTTCATGCTTTCATCTGTGAGACTCAGTTGAACACCTGACAAATAGGTTTTGTAATTGCACAGGTTTTGTTTTCCAAATATGTTACATTTTACCTAAGATTTATGGAAATGGAAATGACTGGGCCAATTTGTCCTTTTCTTTTCTTTTGTTCTAGTGTTTTTATGTTTGTTTTTTGGGGGTCAGGAAAAAAGCAAGGATCATGTGAAGGCTTAATCTCAGGATATGAGGTTTGGAAACTGAATCTGGACAGGATTTAGTTGGTTTTAAGGGCATCAAGGAAGTCCAGGACGCTTTTTTAGAGTTACAGCTGTTATTGTCCAAATATGACGTTCTTGTCATGGGTGAAAATATACACCATCTAAGACACGTAGTGACTTCTCAACTCGCAGACCAAATAAGTGAATGCAGCCCTCTGCATGCATTGAAGATGTCACTCTGAAGTGGGATGGGAAAGGATGGTGCCAAAGCTGAAGACTAATGGGTCTAATGGTGTCATGTCCAGGCCAATGCAGGGCATTGCAAACTCGCATAACATGGAGTTCCTGAGAAACAGCATGTCTCAAACTGGGTTTGAGCAGTAACAGGCATCGTACAGCCTTTACAAATGTTTTCTGTTGTTATTTAACAATCAGTTTTTGAACGCAATCAGGAGTGCTTCTCACCAGCTCACGTTTTGGTACAGCTGTCTTTTGTGTTGTACTCTACAGTTCAAAACTATCAAATGTTTTTGATAACAAACTGATTTGACGTGCTATAGAGATGCTTTTTTACGTTCAGTTTTCTAATTCTGTCTAATTGTTTGTCAGTGTTTTGATGATCACATTATAGAATAAATAGTGAGCTATTGTTACAAAGTTCATACTAACCTTTAAATACTAATAATAGATTTTTGTAAAGTCAAGTTTCTCAAATCCACAACCACCAGTTGTAATAACATCTTCCATCTTAGTTGTTAATATTGTACATAGTAATAATAATAACAACAACAACAATAATGCACTTTTTCTGTCTTTCATACTGGCATTTTAAAGTAGGCAGTGAAGTATGTATTTCAGATGCTTAGTGTGAAGCTGCAGTGAAGCAGATGTAGCATGTGTCTGTAAACTAACATCAGTGGTTACTAGGCTTACGCTAGAACATCATCTGTCACAGTCCTAAACATGTAATAGAAACTGGAAATGTATTAAGTATGAAGGGTTTTATCCTGTGGTTTTATGTGTTTATTTACTCTAAGAAACTAATTGGCTAGACGAAAGTGTGTGAGAAGTGTGACTTTGACATTGAAGTTTTATTTTTTTTTCCTTGCAATGATGTGCAATTCTTGAAATGTAACTTAAGCTTCTGAGGATCATATGTTTAAAGCTAACAAAAGTATACAAGGTCAGTTCCTTTCAATAGTCACTGTAGGTATTTTCATTTGTAGTGGGTATGACCTAATAACTTGCTGTCTTGACCCTTTAAACAGTTTGGCTTGAAAACTCTGAAAAAAAAATTACATTGAGGAGTCTTAATCTTGTGTAACATAATTTCATATCATGATGATGGATGTGTCTTTGAGTGTAAGGGAATGGCAGCTTCAGATATTATTTAGTAAAACTCTATATTCCTTTCCCCTCACTTCAATGGGCAAGCTAATTCTTACTCTCAGTGTAAAAATGAGTAATTAGAAATAAATTGCCATACATCCAATTCTGACACAATAAAACGACTAACCATTAATCTTCATAGCCAGTGAGAATTGGTGACATGCCACCTACCATTATGTGTGTAACACTAATTATATTTCTATCAGTTCTATCATTGTGTCAAAGACAGAAAGGGGCCCCTGGAAAAAGCTTGGCTCCTCTCTAGTGTTTTAGCGCTTTAGAGATGGCCGACTATGGCTGACTATGGCTATACTGCCATTCAAGAACAACCATATGTAGCCTACATGGTACAGTGGGTGCATTTGAATAAATCTGCTATTTTCTTTTCGAAAGGGCTCTAAAATGGTTGATTCAAAGGCATCATCATGATTGTTATGAAATTGCAAAACAACAAAGCGACTAACCTACATACTATGTGGATGGAAAATGTAAAAAAAATGTGTTGATATTGTAGCTCATTTTTTATTTTAATTTTTTTATTTTATATTTTTTTTCATTAATTTTCTTCTATGGATAAATAAATAAATAATGGTAGTGAATTACCAGCATGTGAAGATGGGGGTGCTGAGCAGTGTGGTTAAGACTATCTGTACTGCCATGAATGAGCCTTACTGCATAAAGTTCAAACTCTACTCTGTCCTGTGTTCAACTCTCTGTTTTTCAGTGGTCTTTGTAATGATTAAATACAAAATCTAAATGTAAATCTGTAGTGTCCTATGTGTGTGTTTGTCTGTTTTGGGAGTGTAAAATGTACCATACCACAGTGCCTAGTTAAAATCTCTAACAATATGTATATTAGTAAAAGGATTCCTAGTACTGAGAATGGTTAGGAAAACATTCTTTCAAATAATTTATTTATATGTTTATTTTTAAAAAAAGGTCTTAATGAATCATGTGCTGGTAAGTCAGACAAAAAAGAAACAACTGCTGGTAAACAATGCTGCCAAAATTGCTGATCTCAGGTGTATCGTAAACATGGGGAATAATGTAACCGTACAAATATACTTATGTTAACTTACGTATACTTAAGTTAGCTTAGTGCAGTCCAAGTAATAGTCAAAGCTTAGTAATAAAGTAATATTCTCTCTCTCTCTCTCTCTCTCTTTTTCTCTCTCTTTCTCTCTCCCTCTCTCCCTCTGCAAGACATTCTGGAGCTCTGAAGTTCTAATGATTAGAGTACAGCTTTTGTGTTTAGTTCTTTCCCCTCTCCCTAGTAATGACCTCCCAGTTTTTTCCATCTTGTTATTTTGTCATTAGTCTCCTCTGTGATTACTGGCTTGTGTTGCCCAAGACCTGCGTGTTGTATTCCTGGAAATCTGCTGGAATGGTGTCTGTGAAAGGAACGAGAAATGGAGAGAAAATGTCATTAATAGTTCTCAAGACATACAGTGTGTTAAAAAGGCAAAAAAAATCTGCATTTCAAATGAATCATAACGTGTCGAGCAATTTATGACTAAGATCCTAAGACACTAATTTGCTCCAGCAGGGAGCGGTGCCCTTTGGGTTCTTTAAGTGCTGATCCGCTGCAGCTTGCAACTAGTGTTGTGTTGAGTGACACTAAATTGGCTTAATGTTTTGCCCTGGTGATCAAATAAGAGTTAGATTGTGTGTGACGGGCATAGTGTGCTGAACAAATTAGAACCCCCAATGTTCATACTGAAAGAAGCCTAAAATGCAAGGTCATTATCTGGACTGATATTTCCATATGGAAATATATGCACACATGGAAACTACATAATAGTTCAGCTGTCATTATTAGTCATTGTTCCATCAGATGATATGATTGGCAACTGGAACCAGAGGTCTTTATTTTAGTCTGTCACTCACCATTGCAACGATACATCAGATTAGACCAGATGATATTTTCCTGGGAGAAGCAGAACACGCCCAGTCGGCCACCTCTCATGCTGGTGTCGATGACCACTCCAGAGTCAGCCACCAGTGCCGGGCCTTCATAGAAACGTACCCTGTGCAAGAACATGATCTTTGCATTTGTATTTGACCTTGCACCTTACCCCCACTCACACTTTCAATTCAACACATTTTCATACTTGGTTTTAAAGTGTTCTGACCGATCGTGTCAAAAATGGACAGCAGTATACAAGTGTAAATAACAACTGACAGGAAGACAGTAAGAAAGATAGTAAATTAGCAATGACTGAATCTCAATCAACCAACGCCCCACACACCACCCATCCCAAGCTCTAAACCATGGACACTCAAACTGATATGAATCACCCAAACAAGGCAATTCATGCCAGTTGGCCCTTTTTAGGGTTCCAGGCTGAGGGCTTAGGGTGGACACTGGGATTCACCAATTGTCTCCATCAGGGCAGTGGATAAGGGTGTATAAGTGTATCAGTGCAGTAGGTAAGGGCGTATTAATGCAGTGGATGAGGGTGTATCAGTGCAGTGGATAAGAGAGTATAAGTGTATCAGTGCAGTATGTTAGGGCGTATCAGTGCAGTGGATAAGGGTGTATAAGTGTATCAGTGCAGTAGGAAAGGGCGCATCAGGGCACTGCACTAGTAAGGGCGTATCAGTGCAGTGGATAACAGTGGATCTAACCACCAATGTGTCAGTTGTCCACCGCAGTCCAACAGCAGATGGTGTTGAAAAGTCTTTCATAATACAGCTCAGGTGGATTTTACTTATTAGAAATGTCAATAATGAGCTCAATTCTAGAAAAATGGACCTCTCACAAAGCACAGGATGTCCAAAAGCAACCTTTAAAGGTCTTAGCTGTAAGTCCACAAGTGGTCAGCAGGGTGCACTGTGCAACAGCATCAGCAATGAGAAAGGCAGGCTCACCTGATGTAGCCAACTTGAGGTCGGTGCTGCAGGGCCCAGCGGTAGGAGACCTTGTCCTTCCAGCCCACATTGCGCGGGTCCTTCCACAGCAGACGCACCTGGTCCGAGGTGTCGCCAGTGTGCCACAGGGAGTTTCTCAGGTACTCTCCAGGACCCGTCTTTGATTTTACCGCCTAGGTACACGACACCACAAGGAACATTGGGTGGCAAGAGACTAAACTGTAACATTATAACACAAATCCGATTTACAGAAGATGTGCCCTGGTCTATTTTTACAAATAAAATAAAAGTGAATTGAATTGAATTTTTCTTTGTGTACCATATTGAGAAAAAGTGCCCTAATACACTTCAGAATATGTTTTCATAATGCGATGAGACCCGCTTGTATGATATATCAAGTTAATCCGTCTCGTTTATCAATATTATTCATGAATATTGTGCAGTGAACACTATCATGTGAGTGAGTGTCCATATCCCACTTTAAAGGGACATTTCATAGTTTAGAGGCATTAGAAATAATGGCTTGGTTACTACGGGCCAGTGAACATTGAGAGGGTGTAGTGAACTATATTTAGTTGGAGCTGTGCCAAGAGAACAGAAATTAAACTCAATTTCTCAATAAACTCAAGTTAATAGATACTTTCAAATGCCGACAGTATTCATCCCTAAACTGGGGCTTTGTGAACAGATGCTGAATGAAGCAGCGCTAATTTGTAGAGAAGAAGAGATCTGATATTTCATTCACTGTGAAGCAAAGTCTCAGGCTGAGCTAACGGCTGAAGTGGTCGGTGGTCGGACCTTGAGCTGGATGCCAGGCTCAGCCACGGCTCTGAAAGGCACAGCCTGCCAGTACGTCTGTTCCGTCTGCTTCCACATCACCACGTAGAAGCTCGACGAGTCCTGGTAGCCAAAGATGAAGCCGGCATAGTCATCGTCAGTCACGGTGTTGACGTGGAATGTTCCCTCGAAGTCAACACCATTGAAGGCAGTGTAGCCTGGCAAGAACAGTCCATCGTTTCATGAACATTTCGGATTCAATCACTTGCCAATCGGTTCTTCTGATATGGTCTATAATACTTGTAGTCATGTAGAATGAAAATGTGTCCATAAGGCATGTATTATGAATATAATAAAACACAAAATATTATTTAAGTAAATGTAGGAAAAGCAAACATACCCACAGCAAGCCCAGGGTCACTGTTCATTGTTTGCACAATTTCCATACCCTACAATAAATTGATATAGAGATTCAAAGACATCAATTTAAAAAAAGGTCCACTATGGAACTGCTCTTAGTGTGTGCCACCTGCTCTTCATGAGCCTTCTCAGACCTGGTTTAGGACGACCCAGTTGGGGTCGATCTGAGCGTCGCCCTCTGGGTCCAGCACCACCGTCTGGTAGGCCCGGAAGTCTGTCATAGTGACCTCGGCATTCTCAGGGCAGCTGTCGATGCGGTCGATCACCTTGTCATGGTCAAGGTCTCCAAAACAAGCATCGCCATGCGGGCCACCTGTTCAGCGTGAAATTAGGCATGAAATTAAGAAATGACTAAAACTTTCATCAAGTCTTAGATCGATGCTATTTCTGATTGATGAAAGACAGGTCATGTCACTACCGTTTGTGTTCTTCTGGTCAGGATTTGGCACAAGCCTGCAGTTGTCAGAGACATCAGGAACACCATCGTTGTCATCATCATCATCGCACTCGTCGCCGAGGCCGTCCTTATCTGTGTCCAGCTGGGAGCTGTTTATGACATCAGGGCAGTTGTCTTTGGTGTTCTGGTGGCCATCTCCATCACTGGAATACAGAAGAAACATTCGGGATGCTTTAACAGGAAACACACTCAAATTGTTTGTGTGTATTCTTTAGTTAAATTGTGCAATACGTTGATTGCAAAAATTCATACCTGTCTATATTTGTATCACAAGAGTCTCCAACAAGATCATCGTCAACGTCGGACTGTAATTTCAGAAAGAACACCCATAAGTATACATGATGCCACAGCCCTTGCTTAATAATCTGTATTCTTTACATGCTCAGTAATGTTATCCAGCTCAGTACGCTGTACCTGGTTTGGGTTTGGCACATCAGGGCAGCTATCACAAGCATCACCAACACCATCGTTGTCTTTGTCTGACTGGTCAACGTTAGGCACCCTTGGGCAATTATCCAGGATGTTTTTCAGACCTTGCAAGGGCAACAGATCACTCAGACTGAATGCATTGAAGCCCCATTCATTTAGAGCAGTCTTTTCCAATAATACTATATCCAAATTTATTAGTGAAAGTAAACAAATAAATGGCTAAGAATAACAGACTAAATAAGCTTAATGATCAGTGACACATTAAAGGAAATTCAGCAGAAAAGACTGAAGGCAGCTGTTTGTGTTCCCAAAATGCTCTGCTACTTTTGAGGAATCAAAGGTTTGGAAATAAACATGCATGTTTTTTTTCCAAGTGCATGTGGAGCACAATGAGTCTTTGTGTTCCAGCCGCGTGTTGTGCGCGCACGTGCTGAAGATGCGAGGTGGCACTGCAACTGCTGCTGTGCAAGAGCAAGGAGTTGAGGCTGGGGGGGGGCTGGGGGATTCTGGAGAAGGTGGGGGAATAGTTTCCACTGGTCATCAGCTCTTGGCCCTGGGTCCACAGTGGAAATGTGGTTTCTTGCTCGAGGAGACATGACCAAGCCCTTGAAAGATCTAGTCAAAGGTTTGGAGGGCTGCCACGAGCGAACAGACTGTTAATGTCAAGTCTCGCCAGCACCCATTTCTCCACATGTGACTCGAACCACTCGTAAGAGTTTAAAAGTGCACTACGTGTGCCATGCCTCGAGACAGGCAAAAATAACCAGACTGGACCCGGTGTGTTTCCGATTATTCGAGAGTTGAACACCCGATTAAGTTTTGTTGATGCTCATTAGATGGGGGGCGAGGGTTTGAGTCAAATTGCATATTTTAATTGGTGATTTGAAACAGGGTCTGCAAGCAGGACATAGGCTTCTGTTTTTCCCTATAAGCAAATGATCTAAGCGCGAGAAAATCCGCCCGAGAGAGGGAGGGGAAAAGTGCTTTTGACCACATAGTTTGGTTCTTAGGATAACAGGGCTACTGTGCAAGCTTCACTCTGGCTAGCAGGAATGAAGAATAAGAGCAGACTGGACATGATGTGCGACAATGTCAATGGGTTCAATTCCGACAATTCCGACAATTTATTTTTTTTTTACCATCTCCATCCATGTCGTCGTCACACGCATCCCCAAGACCGTCACTGTCTGTGTCACGCTGGTCGGGGTTCTCAATCAGACGGCAGTTGTCACATGCATCTCCATGAAGATCCTTATCACTGTTTCTCTGGTCTGGGTTGGGTCGCAACCAACAGTTATCCTACAGTAAGTTGGCATGAAGAGAGAGGACAGGAACAGTAAAACTCTTTAGCCAAATTCAAAAGCTGATGGCTGCTTTGTTAATCTAGGGCAGGGTCATCATTGATTTGGCCATGCTCCACCCACATCCACATTGATGATTCCATCATCGTCCGCATCATCGTCACACGCATCCCCCTTCCCATCTCTGTCGGCGTCCTCTTGGCCAGAGTTGGGGACAAAAACACAGTTGTCCTGAAACCAGAGCAGAGTTTAGGTCACCACAGGATAAGAAACAAACAGACAATGGCTGGACGAAAAATGATGACAATAATACTCTGAAGATGGTTGATGTTGTTGTGGATCACCTTCTTGCAGTTAGCATCTTGACACTGAAGGCTTCTATCAGGGTAGGCGTCAATGTCAGTGTCCTTGCCACAAGAGTAGCCGTTGCCAGCCCATCCAATTTTACACTGGGAGAAAAAATAGAGAGAGATTGAAAGATAAATGAAACTAAATAGAGGATGTATGTAATGGATAAATGTGGCTATTGAGTGAAAATAATTTTCCCCATTGGGTAGATTGACATGCTGCTTCTGGCTTAAATATGGATGTTATCGTCTTTCCTGGGCAGGAATTCTGCTCTGGTTGATGTGCTTAAAACTCGGTAAACACAATGAAAGAACACATCAATATAAATCAATTTAAACCATTCCAAACCATTCCAACTGCACCAAGAAAACAAAACAAAACAAAAACACAAAAAGTCCAATGTTTTGACTATTTGATTAACCAAAAACGTAGCTAGTCTGTGTGATACTTTGTGCTGCAGTCATTGGCAATGACAGTTCTAATAAATCTTCATCTGTCCTCTCTGGTGTTTTATTAGACAGGGAAGAATCTCAGAGGAAATGTTTGCCATTCCTCAATGGATTTTCCAGGAGATTCTTTAAATCTTCCTTTCTTGCTTAAGACAAGATCAAGATCAACAGAACTCCATATCTGTTAATGTGAAAGCCCTGACTATGATAATAGTCTATCCCAAGAAGCAAGCAAGTGCTGAAAGTGAGCCAAGGCCCAATGCACTGACCTCAGGCCTTTCTGCTTTACACAATTAGGGTTTGTGGATGTTACCGCAGCAAATACCTTCCACTGGTCCCAGTCCTCTTGGAGTCATAAACAGTCACCAAGTTACAGAAAATGGCCTGTTGAGTCTTTCACTCACCGTTCTAACGAGCACATTTGGGTTCTAGCCATTACAAATGCACTGTATACTGACGGTAATGGAGCTGACATGTCACGTGTCCACAGATGAATCTATACGCCACAGTGAGGTCTGAGCGTTTTAACCCCGCGTGGCGAGGGCTGGTTCAGAGAGGGGGGGCGTTCTCACCTGGCAGGTGATGCTTCCATCCATCTCCACGATACACTCAGCGTTCTCATCGCAGGGGTTGGGCTGGCCGTTACCACACAGGCGATCCCCTGCGCCAGGGCCAGTGCCAGTGCCAGTGCTACTGCCAGTCCCTGGGCCACCCGAGGTAGGCGAGCAACCCCTCACCTGGTCCCCGCTGTAGCCAGCCTTACAATTCCCACAACGGAACGAGCCCTGAGAGAGACAAAAAAGTGAGTACATGTGTGTGTGTGTGTGTGTGTGTTTGTTTGAGAGAGAAAGAGGGAGAGAGAAGGAAAGAGAGAGATAGGAGAGGTAGAAAGATTACACACGACACGAGCAACAGGCATAGCTCTCGTGTTGTCATGAAATGCTCTGAGAGGGAATGTACTACACTGGTTCACAGCGTCTACACATACAGCATATACAGAAAACCTTTCCATGCATGAAACAAAATAGTGGCAAAAATGAAATCACAAGGTCATTCCTACCATGGTGTTATAACAGTGGGAATTTGGTTTGCAGCCTCCATTGTTGCCATTCTGACATTCATCTATGTCAATGCACACCTGAGGAACACAAGTATTTCAGCTTTTGCTGTATCACTGTACAACAGCACTGATGTCAAATTTGAAATCATATGCATTCAACTCTACAACAACTTCAAGACAAATTCAGGAATACCAACTTGAGATCTATTTATACCATGTCCAAGAACACTTTCAAGATGAAGATAATTTTTTTTGTTTTGTGTTTATTTAAAAAATAAAAAACACTTTTAGGTTATCTTTCCTAGCCAGGCTAGTGTTTTCTTGTGCTTTCGCTCGCTATCACATTTTGATACAGCACAGTCAGACATCTGTCCGTTAGCCTAGGTTTCCTCTGACAAATGTTTGTCTGGTGGGCAATCAGTGAACACAGGGCTCGGTCATGCCCACTATTTTTTAGATGAATGAGGTGTCAATATAGTGTTTATGATATGTGTATCATGTCATGTTCATAACAGGCTCATGTCACCCTTATGTAGATCCCTTCAAGTAAAGGGTACCATATGTACTCCTATGTCCAAAACCTCAAGTACAGTAAAGTGTTACCAAATAAAGTGTAACCAAAGTGTCTACACATGAGGAAGGAGACACACACCAATTGAGGGGTTCCAGACGCTTTGCTCAAAGTGAAAAGATGTGAAGATGTGTTTGGTACAGTATAGCAGGCTTTGCATGGTCCTGTTTGAACACAAGTGCTTACTTGTGTGCAACTGTGGTGACTCACCTGCTTGTTGGCTTGTGCGTATGCGATGCCCACGCCACGAACCTCTGGGCCAGTGTAGCCCCGCGGACAGCCCTCACATCGGAAACCTGGCGCCGTGTTGATGCAACGCACCCCTGGGTAGCACGGGTTGAACTGACACTGGGGCACATCAAAACACACACTCATAGCAAACCGAGGGCACACCCCAACACAACGAGTTTGTACTGTACACTCCCTCACATTTCCCAACCTGTAAATGATCTATAATAATCTCTCTTTAATTTATACTAATTTAATAAGCACTCATTTTGATACAGTACTGTAAGTCAAACACTGTCAACATAAGAATTGCTTGCTGTGGTGGTTTCTGAAAGAGCTTACATAGGTGAAAGGGTGTGATGGAAATTAGTAATGCATTGGCTGACCACCACTGATTGTAGAACATGCTGTGTGACTGTTGGCCATTAAAAGTGGCTTCTGTCTGGACGCGTGACTTGAGATAGATAACACAAGAAGTGAGTCATGGAAAACAGACCAGGGAGTCTTTAAAAGCCTCCTTCATGCTCACGGGAGGAAATTACGCAGTGCTCAATAAACAATTTAGTTTTCCATTTTGTTCATCAACATTGGACTTTTGAGCAAAGCTTCTTTGTTTGCATCTTATGCGGAAAAAAAGAAGGAAAGTGGCTTCACTGCTTATTTTGCTTGTGGACAAGAAACATGACAAATGTACAGTACTTCGATTCCACACAGAACTTTGGCTCTCTATCACTGACCCTCCTCGGGCCACCTGAGAAACAACTTAACTGATTGTTCATTAATCCCTCTATTAGTGCTTATGAGACATAATAGTTTGCTGTTGCCAAAGTTCCATCGAGTTCCATGCAGGCCCCTGCTGAGGACTTGAGGTAACAAATAACTCAAACCCCCAAGCCGGCCAAATGCTCTCAGAATAACCCCATGAAACGGCCACATGTGATTTTTCGATTTCACTCTCAGATCCAATTAAGGAGTCAAGCCACAAGATTGGCAATACTGTTTTTGGGAGACCTTAGAAAAACCCTAGTTTGGATGGTACCTCATCCACATCATCACAATTGACGCCATCTCCGGTGTATCCCTCAGGGCAGGGTGGACACTCAACCCCTTGTGCTGTCTTGATGCATTGTGCCCCTCCAAAGCACCTCAGTGAGCCACATCCGTCGCCTGGCTGTTGTATGCCAGATGGTGTTGAGCCAGTCCCATCTGAAGTTCAATAAAACGCCTCAGTTAACACGTCACCCAAAGTCACAATCTTCATTACATGGGGATTAGGCTCCTTCTCAAAGCAATCAAACAAATGCTCAGTCATATCCTCACAGCTACTGTTGATGACATGGAAACATGAGACAATAATCAAGCTTTAAATCTTACCACATGGCAAGCACTGAGTGATTCTGTCTTTCAGATACTCTGTGTCCTTCATCTGTTGGAACATATTCAATTAACCTCACAATATGATACAGTTTTGTTTGTTTTTTTCAGTCATAAATGAAATGGATATTGTACAGTACCTGCTGAAGGAGCAGGCCTTTGAGTTCAGAGATCATCTTTGTAAGGACTAGCATTTCAGGAGACTCCATCTTTGTTGTGGTGAGTCCTGTAATGATATTATACATTCGTTTTATTCGGTGCTAAAGAGACTAGTGTTTGTTCATGCTTAGATGTTCTTTTTAGCTCTACAAATGTTCTGAACTTCACCCAGGAGTTGCAGAGATTCGCTCTGTTGAAAGCTGCAGTCTAGAAGTGTGGCCACATTCTCAACTGTGTCCTCAATCACCAGCTGGAGCTCTTTGAGTTGGTCCTGAAAATGACACAAAAACACATCCTTTAAAAAACACATCCTAAAATCCTATATCAAATTTGACCATTTTAGACAAGGCTGTGTTTTAAAACGACTACTAGCACAGAAATGACAAAACTAAACATTAAAAAAAACAACCTTGCTCATTATCTCCTCACCTGTGAAGTAGATGGCATTTTCTTTATTGCCACCTTGTTGTGCCCAGGAGGCACTCCGGGCTTGAAGGCTGCCGGCAGATCATCAACTGTCTGCACCAAATTGCAGTCCACATAAACAGCCATCCTGGGGGAGCCTGACTGCAGGCCTGTCATCTGGACCATAAGGTGGTGTGTGCGCCCATCTGCCAATGATGTGTCACCCAGGACTACTTGGCCAAGCTTGCCATTGCTCTTCTGGTATCGAAGTGTAGCTAGAACACAGGGAGGGAACACATGTGGATTTGCAGGCAAAGAAAGTGGGTCTGTGCAACACACAGTGTGTCAAGCTCAATCTGGAGCCGTTAGTGTCATTAAGTTAAAAGCCCTCAGCTCACCTTTATTGAGCTTCCCCTGCACCACAAAATCCAAGTGTTCATTGTTGTCCTGGGGGTTGTAAATCTTAAACACGTGTGTCGGCGCTTTGGTCTTCATCTGGAAGGTGGCTAGGATGAAGGCTTCATTCAGCCCTCGGCTTCGCAGTCCCCCTTGTAACAGGTCTGCTAAGCAGTCTGCTGACCCCATGAGGTCATACACTGTTAACATCAAAACAAACGGCCAGTTATTGATAATATTTTGCACTGAATAATCAGCAATTACACATCTCTAGTTCATTTGGATAAATAAAAAAATCCAATTGCTTGCTCGTGGGTTTTAATTCCCTCAATATCACTTCATTTGTCAAGCAGGAATCTCATAAAAAGCTTTTTTTATTATATGGCTGGTAGCCGTTATGACATGTTTGAGGGGAGTTTAATGAAGTGTTTGAATTCACACCTGTTGTGACTGCCGTACATCAAGGCAATCACGCTGAGCATTTTGCGACCTTCTCAAATTTATGGAGTGCCATGAACCAGAACGCCTCAAGAAAATGCAGTCCACTTGAATGAACTTGCTCTAACTATGACTCACATTTCAAAGTCATACAAGTATGCATGGAAAACAACTCATTCAGGTGTGCATTATAGCATACATATATGCTTAGCTTTTTGTCTTGTCCCCTACATGAGTAAGCATAAAGACAATTCACTGCATCTCTCCTCATCAAACACCCCAGATCTTTCAATTGAAATAGCAGAGATCTGTGATGAACCCCTTTTGGAAGCCTGTAGCAGTGATTCAACTACTTACCGGTACCCTGGGTTCTCACATATGAGAAATATAGCTGTAAAATCACAGAGGAGAACAAAGTCCATTTCCAATTCTTCATTTTTTCGTCTTCTCTGAAGATCCAAGGTTATTAATCCAGTCTGACAACTGCACAGGAAAACAGTGCACAAGTGTAGAACGGTGTGAGTAATGTGCAAAGTTTGCCCAATTGCAAAAGCAGATAGAGCCTTAAAAAGGTGTCTGTCTGTCTGTCTGACTGACTGAATACAGCCTTCTGCACTGCAGTGTGGGGACTGAAAATCTGAGTTGTGCTCAGAGGGTTTGTACTTCTTCTCACTGGATTTATGAAGGGGTAGGTGAGACCAAAGACCTCCCCCTAGAAACTGCCTCCTTCACATGAACACGTTGACTTCTCCTCATTTTTTTCATCTAATCTTCTAAAAATAGATTTTTTTTGTCGCCTGTCCTGACAACTATTACAGACCATCCTCTACTCAATACACCATCATGTCACAGTGAAAAAATGTCCATTTCAAGTTGGCTATTCAGTATGGAAAAGAAATCTGAGAAAATATGAATAAAGGCAGAAAGAAAGCAGATGAAACAAAACAAAGAAAGAAAAACAACTTCTACTACAACCCTTGAGCTTCTTCAGTATAAGGTTTGGATTATGTGTAGACTAAGGGCTACTCACAAAGACCAACTGGGGAGCAGGTGCTAAACTGGCTGGCCTGACTGTCTTGTTGGCGCTGTAACTTGCAAAAAGCTATGGTGTTCAGATAGTCCAAGCCTACAAGTTTTTCAAAAGTGTAAATAAATAATAATTCTGAGGAAAGTGCTGTTATGCAAAATAAGTTTGATTTCTTATTAAGAACTTTTAATTCACATGCTCATGCATGTATAGCCTACTGACACCCAGAATCTCTTGCCAAAAAATTTCTTTAGGCCTAAAACTCGAGACTCAACATGTATGCCTATTAAATTAAATTGCCTGCCATCTATGCTGTCCAGCTAACAATAGGGTTTAAACAAAACATGAAAAAGTTATTTTCCCTAGGGGTGATTCAACCCACCAGCTGGGACCAGTGGGATAGCCACAGTCACCCTATGGCTACATTCCCAGTGATTAATGATCATCAGATATCAGAAATCAAATAAGATAAAAAAAAACAACAACAACAACAATAAATAATAATAAAAAAAAACAAGTAAGTTAGTAAGGACTAGCATTTCAGGAGAGTCCGTCTTTGTTGTGGTGAGTCCTGTAATTATATTGAACACTCATTTTATTCAGTGCTTAAAAATCATAGCTGGCCTAGTTGTTCATGCTTAGATGTTCTTTTTAGCTATACAAATGTTCTGAACTTCACCTAGGAGCTGCAGAGATTCGCTCTGTTGAAAGCAAACAAAAAACATTCTTATCTATATTTTTATTAAAACACAAACCAGGATAAAGTGGGCTATTCTCTTTAAAAGCTGTCCTTGTTGATTAAAGTTGATGGTGTTCTTTCCCGTAATGGTTGTGGAACAACTGGGCTTCCACCCAGCTTCCACCTTGACTGTCTACGGCTTCCACGCTAAGGATGTTGCACATCCAGATGCTCATAAACAGTAAGCATAGGCTACACTTTCGGGAAATACATTCAAGGGTAGGACAGCCTCTTTGGGCGGGGACGTCTGGACCCTTGTCGGAGTCCTCTATCTGTTCGTTGTGTTGACATTCAGCAGGTGGAGAACAAGCTAAGGGTTAATGATCAAAACTGACGTTCATCAGCGCAAGTCGTTTTTAAATTGAGATCGAACTAGCCACAACCTATACAGTCTATGGCCACAACTGAATGTAGTATGTAAGGTTCAACGTACAACTCGCATAAATGTCTATAAACGAATAAGAGTCATATAAATGCAGGTCACGGCAGATCGTAGAATCAAACATGGCGACTCCCATGGAGCTGAGATGCTGGGGAGGCGATTGGGACCTGCCCTCTGTGCATTTTGAATCACTCATTGTTCTGGTAAATGCGATCATTTTGCATGGTATTACATGTTAGTCACAACCGTGTCTAATTGGCACTTCAGTGAGCTGTATGAAAAGATAAACGAGTACACTAAGTGCAACCTTAGCAAGCTAACATTTGGCTAACTTGCAATACTGCACAACTCAACTTTAGTGTATCTGCCGCACGTGAACTAACATTTTGTGACCTTTTCCATTGTGAATGTCGGTGCTTTGCTGTTGTTCGTGTTACAGGGCAAAGCGATGAAAGGGGTATCACGCTTCATTTAGGTTTGCAAGGTTTTGAAAGTGCCTGGTGCTTGTTGGCTAACGTTACATGCAAACTAAGCTAATCTTTGGAAAAACAAGTGAGCTAGCTGTCATCTGTAGTTCACCTTCTATGGGGCTGACTGATTTTTTCCCTCCAAGGTCAGCTTCATGGTGGCTATCTTCACAACAGAGTCGGTAGGAATTTACAGTAGGTTTACTCATATGAAGTAGCGATGAAGTAGTACAGTGTTTCCCTGATTAGAAATCGGAAGGTATTGTAGCTTTTAGATTTAGTTTGATGCTCCTTAAAGTGCTTGATATTTCTTCAGGGACAAATGCTGGCTGTTGTCAAATCTGCTCAGCTCTGCACTGTAGAAAATGTTTACTAGGCCACCACTCTTTCGCAGTTTGGTGCTTGCTTGCTGTCAATAGAGGTAAAATAAACTTAAGCTTGGCTCCCTGTTTTGGTGTGGGACTCGTGCAGTTGTACCCTATAGCTCCGTAGCATGTAGAATGTGATCAGATGTCCTCACCCTCTCTATATCAACTCTTTCAGTCCTTCCTTGAAGTATCCATCTTGTATCTAACTTACGGTCTTTGATGTGTGTTGTTTGTTTGAACATTGTGATGCTTCTGCAGTATCTTCCTTCCTTGTCTGAACTCTTAACCTGATGTATGTTCTCCTAGGCTTATGGGAAATTTGCAGGTGCAAAGATCTCTGTTAAGCCAATCGACTGGACATGGAAGACGATCACAGGTATCTATCAGCTTGCTGCATGTCTGGCGTGAAACCAATCCATTCTGTGTATTGGAGCACTTTGATTTGTTGATTTTGGTGATTCAGCATTGCTTGCTACATACTGGTGATGGATAGTTTACTGAACGAGAGGTGTGTTACCTTTTAATGCAGCCACTGTTCCAGAACTCCACTTCGATGGATGCACTGTAATAGAACCCATGAAAATACTCAACTTCCTCAGAAAACAGGTCCTAATTAAATTCCTCATGCATGATAACTGTTTACATGAGCTTTGACTTGCTTACCTGGTCTTATTAGTATTTTTAACATCTGGCAACTGAAATAGAATTTCATATTTAATTGAACTGTTGTTTTTTTTTTTGCATGTTTTTTTTTTTTGTCTCGAACAGAGGTTCAATGCTGACTATGAACTGACAGCCAAACAGGGTGCTGATACTATGGCTTACATTGCCCTGCTAGAAGAGAAGTTAAGACCAGCACTGGTGGGTACAAACAGGACATTGCCTCCGCAAGGAGGCCTACTCTTGCCTATACCAACCTTAGCCATGGAGAAGTTAGGTGTGAATCAACCCAAAGCCCTGTTGTTCAAGGTCACTGAATGCTGTCTATAGGAAAAAGAACGAAAAAATTTGATGCAACATAGGCCGAATACTGAACCAGCAACTTGCACTAAGTAAATGAGGCATAGTGTTTTACTTTCAGTTTAATTTCGCTATGCCCCATTCATTTAACAATAGTTAATAGTTTGTTACTCGGTGTAGGTTGCATCAAATGTTCTGGTTCTTTTTGCTATAGACAGTATTCAGTCACCTCTAACAACAGGGCTATTGATCGATTCACACCAAACTTCTCTTTTTTTCTTTTTTTTTTAAATCCATAAAAATGTCCAAAATGTGTTTCTTTGTGTTTTTCCCAGCTGCACACATTTTGGGTGGATGCTGAAAACTACATCAACCTGACCAGGCCGTGGTTTGCATCACACTCTCCCTTCCCTCTCAATTTCTTCGTCCCGGGGCGGCAGGCCAGCTTGGCCCTTTCGCGCATCATGCTCACCAAAGGAGAGTCCCCGTACTGCACCTTGACGGAGGTGGAGGGAAAGGTGTGGTGCATTTCTAATATAAACACCTTGGCCCCAAAAAATAAACTGTGCCGGTTTGGTTTTGCCATTTGAAATTGATGTGTGTCATTGTAAGGGGACTTAACTGGCCAAATCTCTAGCAGAACAGTTTTATGGATGTGAGGTGAGCTCAGTAACTCTGCCTGCTCCTAAATCTAATACAATATGTGTCTACATACTGGTCATGAACTGTGACTGTCTTGCTCCAATAAAAAGAGTTACTCAGCTTAGAAACCTGCAGGGGATATCAAGCACTGGTTTTGGCCCCTTGTAAGTTTCCAGCCATGTCTGACTGACCGGCGGCTGCGGTCTCTTTTGGAATTTAGTTTTTTTTTTTTTCTTCCTTCTGAGCAGATGGAAAAGTGTTTATCTCCCGTAGGAAGCGCAGGGGAGAGGACCTCCTCAGGGACAGCCAGAGTGAGCTTCTGGAGACCATGCCCAGAGAAACTCATGAGCTCACTAGCCTGGACTCTTGACTTTTAAGCAGAGAGCAAGCAGCCACTGAGCCTCTCCCTCTCCCCCAGCCTCTGTCTTTTTTCCCCCTGATCCCCAGCTAGTCTGTATCGATTAGCACCAATAATGTGACCTTGACTCCTAAGCCCTTATTCCAAGGGCGCTAGGCTAGTGCCAAATGTCTATACCATGAGAACATGCCATTTACTGCCAGTTGCTTGGAACAGCTGGAGGCCATGTCATGTTATTGGAAATGCTCTGTGGGAGGTTGGCGTAGTCTGATTCCGAGAATCGTGGAAACTGAGACCATGAATTTGGCTGTGTTTTCAGATTTATAGCGAAGCCAAGGAGTGCCTGAACCTGCTGTCGCATCGATTGGGTACCTCACAGTATTTCTTTGGAAGCACGTAAGTACTGTCGTTGTGGGCTACTTTTAGTCATGCAGAGTTATAGCCAAGAATAATTTAGCCGAAATGTCATTTTTTTTTCTGCATCAACAGCAATTTATTCTGGCTTAGTGAAGTCTTGGTCATAATTAGTAAATATGTGAATGTAAAAACAATCATTACCAGTTGAAACACATTAATAAAAATGCACTGCTGATTGATGTGCCAGGACTTGTTTCCTTTCAGTTTACTTAAGAAAAGGCCCTCTTTCTGATATCTATTGTATTTGATAGCTCTGTTCTCCACCTGCAGGCCTACAAGCCTTGATGCCTTTGTGTTTGGGTACATCGCCCCCCTGCATAACGCCCCCCTCTCCAGCGGGCAGCTCCAGCAGCACCTCAAACAGCTGACCAACCTCTGCCAGTTCTCCAGTTGCATCCTCAAGACCTTTTTCACCGAGAACGCACCCGGTGAGCTCCTGATGCCGCCAGGCCTCTTCAAACCAGTGTGCCTGCCGCAGAAAAATATAGATTTTACACTACAGCTGGTTATGTTTTCATGGAAGGTGTGTGTGTGTGTGTGTGTGTGTGTGTGTGTGTGTGTGTGTGTGTGTGTGTGTGTGTGTGTGTGTGTGTGT
>JASCQY010000293.1:9542320-9559917 GCA_030264315.1 Sardinella tawilis | reverse complement strand
CACACACACACACACACACACACACACACACACACACACACACACACACACACACACACACACACACACACACGGCAAACCCAGCTCTTGGGCCTACTTCTAATAGAAGTTCTGTGTACTACTTGGAACAAAACTGTAATTTGTCTATAACAGCGTCAGTCTGTTCCAGGGCTGATAAATTCATTCTGATTTTCATGTTTATGCATTGGCAAAGGCATTTGTTGATGGCAATCGCATTACACACAGCAGAGAGACAGTCTTCTTGTGCGTGTCAGAATATATTACTTTCACTGTTCATGGAAATGACCTAACCTCTACCGATGCAAGTAAACACTGGCATACAGCCCTGCAAAAATACTGAATAAACATTCTGATCAGATGTGCTCCTACCACAGCCACTGTGAAACAGTCAAGGGTCTGCAATGTGCAAATAGTACATTGTGCAAATATCACAAGCATTCAGGTTTACTCTCGTGCCATCTGCACAGCATTCAAGAGGAAGGTATTGGATGTCAGACTCAGTGGTACAGTAAAAAAAATCCTACAGTAGCTTAACACAGTTGCCTTCATTCTTTGTCATGCATACCAGTGTATACCACACACTGTAGGGACAGATACTGTCCTTGTACAAAAACAGTGATTGCTACATGATGGAAATGAAAAGGTTTGCAGATGTTTACTGTAAAAGTGATGAGACACTGACTGAATTAAAGAGCTTCTGATACACCACTGAATGAAGTGTGTGCACTTGAAATGTTGGGAGCAGTGAAAATGCTGCATTGATTTGTGGCTCGAAAGACGCACGCAGACAATTTGAGCTCAGAAATTTTTATCAACCAAACACAGCCTGCTGGAATATTTGGGCAGTTCACGCAGCTGCCATGGCAACAGAAATTTTACAGGGGAAGGCGTAAGCCTATGGTGAGGCACTTTTCACTTTGCCACCAACCAATGGCTTGGATGCCGTTCAATCCATTTATCACAGGAGCACAGCGCTAGGCTAACACAATGAATGAGAATAGACACGGAAGAGCACTTGATAAGGGGGGATTCCCCTCTTCATTACCTTGCTCTGATATGAATTCCATCAAGAGAAGCCAGATGGTCTCCACAGATAGCAGTCTTCATGTGCTTGATTTCAATTTGTTTCAAATAATGATTCAATTCATTGTGGGTTTTCAATTTTCTACATTATTACAGCTGCTGGGAGTTCAGCATTTATACTCTGGTACCTCTCAATCACAAGATAAATATCAGCTTTGTAGAAGAAAATAAAAACCATTATGTAAACAGAATTTAAAATAGCACTGGGGAAAGAAACACAGAGTCATGAAATGTTCTGCCTTCGATAAAGTCATTTATTATTTTTCCACAATGACATGAACAGAAATCAACTTTAAGTGCTTGATGCTGCCAGCCTAAGATGGCAGCAGAAAAAAGACAAGCTTTTCTGTAGGAGAAAAGAGAAATAAAAAAATAAAACTACTAAATCATGATCAACAAACATGACCAAACATGCCAGCATACAGTACACGTATATACCTATATACAGCATAAGTATTTATGAACATATATGTGTGTGTACACTAACACACCAAATATGCATGTGTATACATACATTCTACAGTATATACAATATATGTATATGCATGTGTACCTCTGTATTTGTTCACTTTATATGTCCAATATTTGCAGTTGTTATAATAATACAATATAAAAAATGCTTTGAGAATTAAAAATCCATTAAAAAAGAAACATATCAAACATTGTACAAGTTCTCCAAATTTGATTGAAATTTCAATTTTTCGTTCATCTAAAATATTTATGCATACAATCAAATGGGGCATGCATGTACACAAAAAAGAACACTAAAAATATGAAATACACAATGTCTTCTAATTAGAATATACAAACATAGCTATGTGCTCTTGCAAAGACACTTAATTTTTACGCAATACTGATGTTGCACAGTTTTTAAATATCAATATAGCTTCAAAATGCATGACACAGATTACTACATTTTTGTAAGCTAAAGATGTTTCTTCTCGAATGCTTATGCCCAGTTGTGACACTAGGAAGCTACAACCAACCAACAAATAGTTTCCAAATACTTCTGAAACCCAGTAGCGCCAAGAGGCTTCACAATGTAACTGGATTACACCAAAAATTTGCTTCCAAGTGTCACTGTGGGCAATAGTTCATCTGTGTAGAGTAAATACAGAGAGGCTGTCGAATAACAGGATCGGTCTATTAAATGTCTCTTGATGAGAGAGCCAGCAAATAGAGAAAGAAAACACCTCAACTTCAGAAGGCACCATATTATGCTGGTGAGGAAATACACAGAGTTTTAAATATTAAAATGAACTTTTGAGCTGCCATGCCTCGCTGCTATAACCTCCCTAGAACACATCCTAGTCGATGCTAAATAATAAAAAAATGTTATGTTTTGGTAGATGAAATAAAAAAAAAAAAAGAAAAAAAGAAAACACATTCAGATTCAGCGTTTGTTAGATCAGCTTTGGATGGCCTAGCATTAAATACTGATAAATGGACTTCTGTATTTTTGGCCATGTCTCCTGGTGGTATTCCGAGCCAGTCCAAAATTGAGACATCCTACAGCCTACATCTTGGTCCCACTGGCTAGGGGGAGGGGAATAGCTGCCAGCCAATGCAAATTATTTTTCTTGGCTCTGACACAACAGAAGTCATCATCAGACTTAATGGCTGAGCTTGTAGCAAAATGAATATTTTATGCATGTAGACTACTGCTTCAGTCTATGCTGGACGTGTTCACATGATACCAGTCCCCCATATGTCAAAACACAGTTTACTCCCATGCAAATGGACCTAACCCACAGTAGTTACACTATTTACAGGAGATTTAGCTGAATATAACTTTAGATTAAGGCTCAACTGCTGTTAAGACAGTTCTCTGTCACATGCAGTGACAATAGTTGCGATGAAATGATAGTCACTTTTTGCACACTTTTACAAATTACTGATATTCTTCACTATAAGTTGATTACATTTATTTCTTTCTTTTTAAAAAAGACCACTTCATTATCCATAAAGGGTGGATCAAAACAACAAAACCAAAAGAAGGTTGGAAAGCTTATTATAAAGGTTAGTCTTTAAAAGTCATTAGGCCTACACGTCAGCAGATTCACAGGTAAAACCTGGTGCATAGAAAAAATATGTTACTGATGAAGTGCTTCCCTCTCTGGCTTCACTGTCTCCATGCTGTGTGCTCAGGATGCTGATATGAGACAACCTCTAGACACAACAACACTGATAATACACCCGCAATAACTTCAAAGCATTAGCTTGATAGCTAATGTTCCTTCAGCTGTGATGTAGCACTTGGGAGCTGGACAGTGAATGCTTTAAGTGTGTTCTGAACAATGGATACATGTGTGTTAAGTATGGACATTCATGGTTTAACACGATAGTCGCGCTGATTCCTGCATTTCCCTGCAAATCAAATGTAATGAATGATAAACAAACTTAAGGCACAAGTGAGACTACTGAGAAATCAATCGCAGTTAAAAAAGCCTTTCGAATGGACACAAACGAGGTTCTGGTTTCTCTGCTGATGATTGTTAATCTCTGTGAGTCATTAAGGTTCTCTAAAATCGACCCAATCTACACACAATAGGAACACATTGTTTCCTCCCAGTAGAACTGAAGCAGGAGATGTGTCAAAGGGGAGTCTCTCTACTGCCTTCTGCCTACTGCCTTCTACTGACAATCATGAGTCTTGTCTTCTTCAAAATCTGTGTCAACAGCTTACATGACAGAACATTCAAGGATACAGAAACCGTCTGGGCTTGTAGGAAACTTTGGTTTCGTCAACTTTAAGAAAGAAGAAAAAATTCAAATGGAAGGTTTAAGGGTTTGTTTTTCAAAAACTCTGCACAACCATCGAATGACCATGCCCAGGACAGGCACACTGATCTATGGCAAGTCAGCCCACATTCACGCTCAAACACCTAGCCTACCCCATTTAGAAAGTGATTTCATTTAAATATTTAACACACTGTTTGTGCCACATTTTAAGCCACAAAATGGGACTATTCTTCCATTATTAAATGCTGTTTTTTCCATCTATTTATTGCATACTATTTATTGGTCTAATATTTCAGTCACAATGGTGAAAAATACTGATGATAAAGATGTATTATGACTGTATGAAGTGCTATATATTTCATATATATATATATATATATATAACTGTAAGCAGTTACATAAGTACTGTTCCATGTTTACAAGCAGAATAGCCAGTGATGCACTCACTTAACCATGCTTGTGAAATTATACAGAAACAATACTGACTACATCCATTCTGACTACAGCACGGCATATAACGCGTTATCACATCCTGAAATGAAATCTTTTTGTAGATGGGTTTCTACGTCTTGTTTAGTATACTGTATCTTATGTACAACAACTGTATAGCCCAGCACTGGAAAAAAGGCTTCATTTCCAAGTGTACTGCTATTTAAGTTTAGGTTCAGGGTAACCCCTGAATAGCTTGAGTTTGCTCGAGAGGAGGAGTCGGAAGAGGAGGGTGGCTATTGTTGATGATTCTGCACTGAGTACACGGCTTCTACTGTGCTTTAACTTTGACGACACACAAAACAAGGAGGTGGTGGAGAGGAAATGCACAGGAGGAGTGAAGAAAGCTTTTATCTACACTAGCTGGTTTATGGCGAGAACCACAGATATAAAACCTTTTAAGGTTTTATTATTATGGTTTGAAGTGGGGCTTTGGAGGGTAGTAGTCCAACATGGCCTGGTCTCCTGGAGACTCAGGGAATACTCTGCTAAGTTCAGCTAAATCCATCTAAGTCTCTAGTATAAAAATGAAAGCACTGCACATTTGACTACATTCTTTATCTGGATTCAGCCGAGAAGAATGCCCATATGCGTAAGAAAAACAAAAAAAAAAAGATATAAAAAACAAGTAAAAGACAGAGGGCAAACAAGGCAAAAAAGTGCAACGCTGACTCAAAAAAAAGAAGGAAGTGTTCTCTTGCACTGCTTCATGACTGGCTAATGAAAGTTTGGGAGTGCATCTTCCTTCCTGTTGATTGCACGGCACCTCCGCGGGCGCTCGCCAGCACAGGGATCGTCCGCTGGCCGCAGCCACTGCCTGCTGCTGCTGCTGCCGCTGCCACCGAGGACATGTGGCATAGGCTGAGGCTTGGGCGGCGCCCGCGCCCGCGCCATATGCACCACCGACTCGATGGCGTCCATGATGGAGTCGTGGTTGGAGAACTCCAGGGGCTCAGGCAGGCTGGTGAGCAGCGAGCTCCGTTTCCCTGGCAAGTCCACGCACTTCTCCAGCACTGGCATCTGAGTCGCTGGCTCTTCCTCATCCTCCTCATCTTCATCCTCCTCCTCCTCATCTTCATCCTCCTCCTCCTCGTCCTCCTCCTCCTGAGGCAGGGGCTGTTTCCTGGGCCTTCCCCTGCGCCTCTTGACGATGTTGTTCCCGGTCTTGGCCTGCCTCTGGAGCCTCTTGACTTTCAGGATCTTGTTGACGTGGTCCAGGTTCTTCTTGGTGTTGAGGATTTTGGAGAAGGCACGCATCTTCCGTACTTCACTCTGGATCTCCTCAATCTCTTTGCGCTTGTACCTTCTTTTCATTGAAGAACTGGCTTCTGCAAAACAAGAGCAGAGGGAATCTTTAACAACTTTGACTCTGCAAAGATGATAAAGTGCTACCTTGAGTTTATGACATGAATGAACATGAATTATTTTGTGGATTATAGTCTTCAAGGTTTATGGGGCTCATTCGTTGTGTCATTGAATCAAACTGCAGAAGAAATACAGGACATTATGACACTATGATGCGTAATTGAACAGTAATAGTTTTTGGAGCAGTAAACTAGGGTGAAAAAAGGCCTTCACAAACAAAATAATGTTATTCTAAGCAAATGGTTTACCAGACAGGCGTCCATTCCCCAAAAGTTAGTTGGCAATGGGTAATTGTATTGCAACCAACAAAGTTGTTTACTTGGTTAGCAATTATGCTTTTGGGAAACAGACCCCTGGAGAGTAGATAGCATAGTTAAAACATGGGTATCATCCCCTAACACCCCCCCTGTTCTTACTGCCCTAGGACCACCTTCTCAATCGGTTACGGCCAACTGTCACTTCTACTATTAAACAAGTTAATGGTACATAACCAATAACTCAAACCTCAGCCCATACAGCTAAAAAAGTTTTTGGACTTCATATTCTTAACTGTAACACACGAGTCTATGTCCTTGATGTGATTCCATCCATTTAGTTAAAATGTCCAAGTTCTTTGTTATAATGAGTCTAAAGAGGTTTATGTGATGGCTGACTGTGTCAAAAGCTTTCCTCAGTTCAAGAAAACAAGCTTCAATAATAACACCACCTGCATCAAGCCAGGATTTCATGTTTACCAAGAAGCAGGCAGCTGTCTCTGCAGAGTGATGTTTTCTAAAAACCAAACTACACATGGTTTAGCATATGGACTTGTGTTTAAGTACTGCGTTGTGTTGTTCTGTACCCAAATTCTCTGTTATCATTGATATAGTCTACTCAGTACCCTGTTACTGCTCCTCATTGTAGGGTCTTCACATGAGGACTGTATTATAAGAGAACCTTTCCAGGATAATGCAATTGATAATGCTTTTTATTGGTGGACAGAGAGACTGTTTTAAGAAATAATGTGTCAATGCCAAACACAGAGAATTCGTCTTTGGCTCTAAGACTTTTGAGGCTACAGATTACCCTATGAACCTGTGACAGACACTATGGGCTCTACTTTCACAGTCTAAGCATAGTCCAGTGAGTGCAGTGAAAGGACATGTCTGTGTGCACTTTCTCCATGGGAAAAGGCATTTTTGCAACAGGCGCATGGTGCAAAAGGTTTGGTCATAAGTTACTTAATTAATCATGGCTGTGTTTTGGGAGTTACGTGCAACAAACCAATGATTTACATCATATTTATTGCCGAAGACCAAATCTATGCATGTTTGTAAAGACAAAGAAGATAACAGAAGATGCTCCAGGATTTTTTTCCTCAAACAAGTCGATTTCTTTTTATTTCTTGTTTTGAAAACTCTTCTGTTGGAAGCTCTGTGTCTGTCTGTGAATGTTTACATCCTTTGGTGTTGTGCCAAAGAGAAAACACTGCATCCTATTTGGCTCTGAAAGCCTGGGAAATTTGTTTCACTGCCTAAAACAAAATTACACATAAAGAATTCAATTAGCTGCAGGCTATATCCTGCCATTAAACATGGAACAGTGGAATACCATTACGTAAAAAAAACACTTTAAAAGCGTGTGTTAGTGTGTTGGTGTGTTGGTGTGTAGTGACGAAAATGACACAGCAGCCACAGGGAACTTAACACCTGACATCTGGATATGGATAAACAGTCAAACACACATGGGCGCACACACACACACACACACACACACACACACACACACAATTACCAGGAGGCATCCCCTTTATTCATCTTCTGTCTGAACACAGTGTAGTGAATGCTCAGCCCCCTCCATCTTGAATAGATGGGCCTATAAAGGCAGGCAATAAACTATGAAGCCTAAGATACATCGGTGATTAATTTACTGCTCCTCGGCTCTGCGTCTGTGCTTTGGAAGGCAGCCCAGACCAGAGGAAATGTTGGGTTTCTGGCAGTCTCGTTTGAAATGGGTTCAGACAGCCTAAAGCTGCCCAAAATGTGTGTTCCACTTTTGCGATCTCCCCTGCACCTCGCCTATATCTCCAGAGAATTCTTTCTCTCTGATTGGTGCTCCATCTGGTAAGGTTTCCCGGAAAACAAACAGAAAACAGAATTGTTGAGGATTTCATTGGCCACAGTGGGAGTACAAAAAAAATAGTCTGCAGACAAACAACAGACTATAAGAGTTCTTTTAAAATGTGCATACTAGTACTCAAATATCAATTTTGTTCTGCCCCCCCCCCCAAAAAAAAAGAGAAAAAAGAAAGAGAAGACCTGGACCAAAGTCTGGAAAATACAATAAGAACCTCCAGGTCATTTTTCGAAGATCTTTTAGACAAAAGGCCTAATTCTTTTAAGCACACCTGCACAACCCGAAACCAGACCAACATGTTACGCTATGATTCAGGAAAACACACTTCTTCAGTATCCTCAGACTTATGCCATAAATATAAAACACTAGCAAACGGTTACAACAGAGGTCAACGTGAAAGACTGTAAATAAGAACATAAAAAGATATTATATTCAGTGATATTTTAATGACTAAGTGACATAAAAAATGTGATCAGGCAAGGGTTGTTAGAACCGAAAAGCGCAACTGTAAAAGCAACCATTCAGAAACAATGGGCCAAAACCATAAACTTTATAAGAAAAAAAAAATTAATCGAGAGAAACACTGCAGACAAGAGAGAAAATGTGCAGTAATGGAGTTCCAGAAAATCACCTGAACTCCCAAGTCAGCTATTTCATGCCCCCTGCAATGACATTTCCGCCAACTGGATATGCACTATGGGCAATATGTGACCTCATTTGGTTTTAATCAAGCGATATGTCCGCCTGTTCAAATAAGCTTTCTTTCTCCCACCCATTAATCACTGGGGCTAACACAGAGAGACTTCCCAAGTGCCAACAAATCATTCGAAAGAGACATTCATTTTCAAAGGGATGGTCACAACTCATTTATCCCTTGAAATCTCTACCTGCATCCTGCACATAATGTTTTCATTAGGGGGGGGCACCAATTTATGGACTTGCCTCTGCGGCCGTTCAAGGGTCCACCCCCTTTAACGTGAGGAGGCCTACTTCCTGTTGTCATGGCAACTGAATTCCACAGTTCAGAGGTACAAAAAAAATAAAAAAATATTTTCCCCCAAAAATATTCAGGGGTGGGTGTCACAGATTTTGAATAGCTGTGCTGGCTTTCCTTGCAGCAAGAAAAGGTCCCAGCCACTTATTATGCAACCAGATGGCTCTTGACGTGTGAAACAAAGTGTTTCTTGCAGCATGCCAGCTATGTGCAAAATAGCTCTAAAAGTCTGATGACAGTGGCAAATGTCAGAGGACAGAGAGGGAAGCAAAAGAAAACCCACTGCTTCATTAAAAAGACAGACAGCGAAGCGAGAATTTTTAGTGTGAGAGTGTGCCTAGTAATTATACAGGATATACCATGGGCACACTCATCAATACAGTACGGTGCTTCTATATGTAGCCACTGCACAGCAGTTGAAATTGGCCCAGAGTGGTATAACAAAGTTGACCCACGATCCACAGGAGAAGGTTGGGAAATAACAAGCTCATTATTTTTATGATGCTACATCTAGAATATCAATTCTACTATTTCTTAGTTTTTGGAAAAAAACAACAAAAAAAAACAAAAAACAAAACACTGTGCCTTGACAGCCCAGAGGTTCTGCCGCAAGCACCTGGCAGTCACAGAGACATGGATCATCCTTGTTTGTAAGCCAAGGAAAGTCAGTCACTGTCGCTTGTAACGCTACGAGCAGGACTATAAAAAATGTGATGACATTTTGTGAAAAAAAAAGAGTACACATTCAAATTCCAAATTCACAGTGAAGTGCTGAATTAATTCAGCAGTGAAAGTGAAATTTAAATTGGAGCAAGTGGTAGCCTTTGAAGCCCAACAGTAAGTCATGAAGGGTGGATAGTAGAAAGGGGGGTTAGGCAAAACGTGAGTCATCCTCCCTCCTCTCCCTGGGGAGTGGAAATGTAATCTAACTGAGCCCAGGGCTTCCAATTCCCCTCCGGAGGAGTCGACTGGATTCATTAAGAGCCTGGCTGCTGTCCAGCTCTTTTAACACAAGCACAGTTTTTTTTTTTATTGCATGTCTGTAGAAAATAAATCAAAACGTGTGAATAATATATCTCTAAGAAAACCACTGGCAGGAGAAAGAGAAATGGGAGGAAAAAGAAGTTGGTGAATTATAGTTGTCTCCATCCATGCATTACATTTTCCTCTGCCAGATGTACTGACTGAAAATACAGGCGGTGCAAAAAGAAATTGCATTTGTTCAGAGTATTTTGAAAAAGAAGCCGGGGCTTCACATCAACAGGAACAGCTGCAATTTGATTAAACATTTGCAACGTTCCAAGCTGTAAGGTGAGATTTGTTTCAAATGGTATTCCCATCATTATATTTACACAACAATTCTTTACCATGCGTGAGGGATTTGCACCAGATATAAAAACATACTTCCAAGAAGTTTATTTTCCTTTCATGCACATATTATTGTATTCCTACGTAAAATGATAATACCACAGGGAGATGTGTGTGTAACGTGTAATGGAAGGCAGAAATAGTATTAAATGTTCCCAGTTCTCCAAAGGGACAAAAACACCTCTAAAGACAGAAGAGTGTCTATGCAGCTTAGAGAATGTTGGTGCAAGTGTAAAAATTCAATGACTCAAAAGCATTAGGTAAATCATTATGTTACTGGGTGTGTACATTTGCTAAATCGAAGATCCTCTGTCCATTAAGAGCACCACAATGATTGAGTAGCACATGTGCAGACAAAACATTTATGGATTCATCGATTGACTGACTCTGTCTTACCTGCTAATGCAGGATTTGACCCGTGGAACAGCTGCTTGGTCCCCTCCTGTCGTGGGTTCTGGAATGACACTGAGCTTCCCTCTCTGTAGGTTCTGTAACCAGGAAGGCTGTGCCTCTGGCTCCGCAAGCCTGACACCTCATCACAGACACGCTGCTGTGCGAACAGGTCCAGTGAACCATCCTGCCCACCCCGGGAGCACTCCAGAGGCTGGCGAGTGCACATGTTGCGGAAGCTGCTGGGCATTTCTGCTCCCCGGGTGCGCTTGCAGTGCTGTGCGTCGGACAACGACAGCGTTGAGAGCGGGTCCACCTCGAAAAAGTTCCTGGGTTTTCTCGTGAGGGTGTCTGTGCTTTGCTGGTTCCTTTGTTTCTCCTTAAGCTTAGCTAAGGACGAGTCCTTCTCCATTCTCTCATTCAGAAGGTTACGGAAGGCGGGATTGTTGGTTCCGCTGAAAAGTCCGCCCAGGTCGTCCGTTTCGGAGACGGAGTACTGGTCATCCTTGTGTTTGTGCTTGTGCTTGTGTTTGCGTTTGTGGAGACAGACACTTGCCAAGTTGCTGTTGCCACCTTTGAGAGACACATATGCTGGCTGTGTGTCACCCATTCCCTTCGAGGAGACTGCGTGGGACATGCTTTTTGCTCTATGCCTGTTTACAGATGCAAGTTTAGGGTAAGTACCAGAATGAAACTTGGGGGGAGGGATCTGTGGCCTCATGAATGGGGATGCTGCTGCCCCCAGCCCATGGGGCAAATAAAATGGAGGGGCATATTGGCCATAATAGCCCATATTCATCATACTAGTAGCAAGAGGCATAGATGTGTAAGGCATTGCGTATGGTGCATAGTAATTGCCACCAGGCATTGGATAGCCAAACCCTTGAATGAAAGGCATCCGCATCATTGGCTCATTGGATTTGGCTGGCCTGCCACGCCGCTTCTTTGATTTCTCTGAATTTCTGCGAAGATAGTGCACAGGATCGTAAGGAAGGTATGGCATAGGATAATAGTGGTCAAAGTTGACTCTAAAGATGCTGGGATAGGAATTTTCTCGATAAAAATTGTAGCTGCGGTGGGAAATTCTGAAGACCTGAAACTTGCTGATCAGTTCCTCCAGACTGGCCAAGAACTGCAAGTCATCTCCTCTCTGAAGGCCCTTGCGCTTTCGTCGGTGCTTCTGTTTCTTCATGCTTTCCTGAGCAAGAAATTTCTCCACAGCGGCCGCCGATATGCGTTTTGGGTAGTGCCCTCTTGTCACTTTGCTAGAAGGGTCAAGTGCAGCTCCTTCTGCACCCTCAAAGCTGCAGAAGTCAAAAGAGTACCTCCTGCGAGACGCTGGCCCTTTCTCAGCTTGATCTGATGTGCTGTTGTTGTCAGTACCAATGCCACTGTCACTTGGGATTGTCTCTTCACTGTGGGACTCGCTGATGGGGGACAGGGTGACTTCTTTGATTGACGCCACCTCTGAAAGGTGTGACGGTGAGTTCGCCATAAGTCTTGGGGGAGAAAGCTTCCAGTTACTGCTAAGCAACCCCCTGGGGGCTTTCGAAGGCAAAGCGCTGATAGGCTGTAGATTTGGCATGGTCTTCAGGTCTTGCTGGTTGGATTCGTTGGTGGCAGGGTACATCATCCCACCTGCTCCAGGAGACAGTGGCAGCATGACCCTTGGAGAAGGCATCCCGGTTGCTGCAGAAGGATTAGAAGGCACTACAAGGTTCTCAAACTGGCTAGAAACAGGCATAGAGTTCTTATCTTTGTGCTCATCCTGCTGAGCCTGCAGATCAACTCTGGGCTTTCTTCCCCTTTTTTTGCCAATATAAATAGTCCCTCGCTTACTCACATTGATTTGTTTGCCAAGACGAGCCTCGATTGTCGATGCCATAGTTGACACGGCACTTGAAGCAGGAGCATTTGTCTTAAGAGCAAGATTGCTAGTGCTAGCGCCTGACAAAAGTTCATTTAGTATGCTTTGCATCTTAACTAATTTAATTTTTTTGACTGACTTCTTTTTAAAGACACCAAGGTGACTGTTATTCTTCAGTTTCAATTGATGGGGAGGGGAGGGGTTGTTTAAGGCCAGTTTTACTAGATCTGACAAATCGTGGGTCCTCTTTCTTTTCTTTGCACCCAATGGGTCCTGGGCAATCGGACTTACAGGACTTGTAGCAGTTCCTTCATGAATGGTCTCAACAGTAAGCAGCGGTTGTTTCTTGGGTCGCCCACGCTTCTTTTTCATGGGGGTGATGACGGTCAAACTGTCTGTGTTGGTGTAGAGGGGGCTTGCTGGTGTGATGGGATAGGCTGATGGAGGATCCTCAATGGATAAAATAGGGCAGCTCTCTTTCAGAGGAGTTGGGCTATTTAAATACGACCACCTGTCCTTCACTTTTGACTGTCGCCTGTCAGTTTGTTTACTCAAGTCATGCATTAATCTTGGTCGGCCAACTGGGTTTCTTCTCTGCCTGCTCGGACTGTTGTCCATGTTACAAACACTGACTGCCGTAGCTGCCTCTGTTCTGACAGGACTCCTCTCCGCCTGTTTCTCTTTAAACAACTCCTTTGATTCCTGGTTGCCTTGATCAAGTTTACTGTTCCTGTCAGGTACCTGCATCATTGGGGCATCATCCAAGGAGATCTCATCTTCTTGGACTCTACGATTCTTGCGCTTTCTGCCTTTTGATTCGTCCATGAGCTGGGGTACAGAGCCATGCGACATCTTGATCTCATCCTCCACCTTCTTACTCCCATTATCTGCTTCGACACTCTGACTTTCAGCTTTCTCCAGTCCACATAATTGTCTCTCTTTACCATTCTCTTGACCGGGAAATTCTGTGCCCTTCTCAACCTTCTTGGACCACAGTATATCTGAACTGTGGCTACCAGCCAGGGTCCTTATCGAGTCCTTTCTACCATACTTCCTCTTGATATTTCCAAACACCTGCTCTGTGACACCTTGCAAGCCCCTTTCCTTGTTCAAAGAGGAATGCAACAAAATATTCGAGTCTGTGGCTGTGGCCATCGACACACTTTCAGTTGATGATATCTGTGGGTCTGCAAACTGGAAACTGGACATTCCGGTGCTGCAGTAGGACAAAGGCGAACCCTCCAAAGCCTTCTTTGCTTGCAGCTTGCTCGAGAGGGTGATGTTTGATTCAGACTGTGGGCTCTTGCTATTGCATGTGAATTCCGTTTTGGCCTCTGGATCTGCTACGCTCCCATGACACAATGCTTCTGGTGCCGGTGGCTTTGTCCAGTCCACTTGGTGCAGGTCACTGTTTTTCCGCTCATGCTTTGGTCTCATGGGCTCTCCAAGGACATCAAGCATCCCTTTGTCACTTTGATCCACATGTTTGAATAGCCTTTCATATGTCTGGAAATGAAGAGAAAACAAGAGGTTAAGGACATGTATACATACAGTACATTTTGTACATATATACATATATATATATATATATATACTACTATAATAAACAACTCTAGGACACAAAATAGGCTTTGCAAAGCCCATATGTTTGGGTTCTGCAAATGGCCTGAGAGATGATTGAGATGCTCTGTTAGCTTGAACATTGCCCAAGTAATCTTTGTCATGTTTCTTGTAAACATTCTTCTGTACTCAAAAATAAAAACTTTCATTCACAGAGCTGCAAAATAATTGCAATAATAATTAAGATGTATGATTTTCAAAGTGACCCAAACAGCAATGCATCATAACAAATCGATATTCTTCACTGATTTTCATATATATTTGGAGACCGCCTGCACTCCTCTTTATCAGTAATCAGCGAGGGACACTTGATTAAGCCTCCCTATAGAGCGAGCAGAGGCAGAATGCTTAATCTGTGGCACACAGCCTATTAATGGGGGGGGGGGGTGTACATGTATACACACACATGCTGAGAGGACAGCGAGGGAAAGCAGAGGAGAGATAATAATATTGACTTAAACATTTTTTTTCCTGCGTGTTGTTTTCAATTAATATGAATATTTAAATGTTTGTCACGCAAATTAAGCTTTTAGAATTTCAGGACATAAAGAGTGATATGTGGTTAGCGAAAGAGAGAAATGTCATGAGAGAGAGATAGAGGTAGAGAGAGAGCAAGATGGAGGAACGGCAATCAAGAGAAAGAGAGAAAGAGAAATATATAGTCAGAGGGCAGGAGCGTGCAAGATAGAGGTCTGCTGGAGTCATCCTACAGCCTAATCCTCTCTTATATCATTCAATCAGTGGCTTTTAATTGAAAAGAAACACAGTCAAGAGATGCATCAAGGGAGATACTCCCTCTGCCAGGCATGGTCTTTGAATTTTACCCCTTCTGTGAGAAAGTGCATCACCTTTTGGAACCTTAATCCTGTAATCCCCTGTGGAATTTGCAGTCTTCCTGAGCTCAAAGGATACAGTCTCAAACGCAGTGTGCCAAGTCTCCTAGTCACTCTTTAATTTGGCTAAATAGCATTATATTCCTGACTGTCTCCAAAACAATATCCCAGCGATTGCATAACCCCTGCACTGAGTATGTCAGTACCATTATATAAACACACACGACCGAATGGATTAGTCTGAAAGATGAATTACAGCACTGTGAACAAGAAAACAACAAGCGTTGCTTTTTTTGAATTTCTCCTAGACTGCCAAAACAAATACAATCCTGTAAATCTGTAACTCGGTCAGAAAACACAAATATCCTTAGAAGTCAACGTGCAAATATTAGCCCACTTTTAAATCAGACTCTGCAGTAAATACAATGGCAGGGGAGAGAGCCTACAGCTGTGAACAGCATCACCCACCCACCCCCCCATTTCAGAGACATAAATAGTACACATTTTGGCTCGGAGAGTGCTACTGTGAATGAAACGGGTGAGGTCTTCTCAAACACTAAATATTATGTTGCTGTGGTGCAGTCACTAAGAAGCCTAATAAAAAATCTCTGCAGTCATAAATGAGTGATGTCTGCCTTTAATGAACGCTGCTTATCTGCTGAGAACAGAGTCTGCTTTTTTGGCAGCGGCTACTGGGCAGTTGGCTCACCAGCCCCAAATCCTGGTGGGTTCAAATCTTCTCGAATCCCAGATTCAGCGGGCGTAGCGTTGGCCTCAGCATTTGCAGATAAACGGGCAGCAGAACCACAGGCAGAGTCACTCAAATGATAATAAGCCTGGTTTGGCATGCAGCAGAGTCTCTGTTTCCAATTCGTTTTTTTTTTCTTTTTCGATGGGGGGATGGGGGGGTTGGTGGGAGGTTTTGGGGTGGAGTGGAGATGGGGGGGGGGGACTGGACGGGACAGACTATGTTTGGTTTTATTGTTCTCACTGTTCTCAAAGCCATACTATGTTTTGATGGACTCCATTTTATGTGGTGAGCAAGGAGCCACTTGGAGCTGGTTGTCGTCAGACTTATGCTGAGCCAAACAACCTCCCTCCCCCAGCCTGTACCTGATCTCTGCCAGATCACACAGTGGCCATCCTGTCAATCCTCCAGAGTCGGTTTCAAGAGGACTCAGAGTGCAGAGTGATGTGTTTTGTGGTTAAGTCAGGTTTCATGATATGTGATGTCTCACAACAGCGCTGTCATCCATGTCCGCTGACTTCTTATGGCATTTGGTGACGCAGAACAAGTGTTTTGCATTACATAGAATGTGTCCTTGGCATGACATGTCGGGGCCCATATTTTTTGTATTTATGGTGGGCCACACACTCGTATGCTTTCTCACAGCAATCCATGGTTTAAGCACGGGACAGCCCATCTAATGAAAGCATTAATCATAACCATATCCCTACTCGGCAAGCCCCAGAGAGAGAATTACTATTAAAAGCAGGGTAGATGACTGTACCCAGAATCATGGTTCGTCCTCTACCAAAACAGACCCTTTGACATGTGAAAATGGGCATTGTTTCATTCCTAATGGATCAGACAAAACCCCATTAAGCCTTGTCTAGTGTGGCACATTTTCCTGCGCTTAAGCATTTGCTGCCCCATTCAAGAGGGTTTCTGTCCATTGATAGGCATGCTTCATAACCCCAGTGCTAATTGGTCAAATTACAGCGTTGTTTGGCCGGTCTCTGGTAACCAGAGTCTGAGATGCCACTCTGTTGGAGGACACCTTGGCCGTCTTTTTTTTATTTTCCTTGCGAGACAGCTCCTAGTGTCCTGCTGGCTCGGGGGTAACACGACACTCAGGCAAAGACGACGTGGGGAAGGATAGGGTGTCATCTACATGAAATGGATACACCGGCTACGGTTACATGTAGCGCCTCTTCGTTCATGTCAGGACAGCTAAAATGACATTACAGAGGCTAAGTGACTACATATAATAAAATAAAGTTACATAACTTGAGTTTGCTGTAAATAAAACTATGAAGTGTTCAAAAGCATTTCTTTAAAAAGAGAGCTTATTTCAAAAGATATAATGAGGGAGAAAAAAGCGTCTCTCTTAGTCCTTCTAAGACAGGCACTCCATTCACAGAACTGTTGTGTAATAAGAGCTGTGCTTGTTTCAGTTAAGAGCTTTGATCCCCTTGTTCTTGCTGTTTTCTTAATCCTCTCAATCCCTAGATAGCAGCGACTAAGGTATTGCCTTTTTCCTGTCATCAAGATAATGACACTGTTTTCAGTCCCGTCTGCCTTGTCAATCCGTTTATATAGCCACTCTGTCATGCCTTGCACAGGCAGTTTTAGCATGGCAGCGCTAACATCAGCCATAAAGGCATGCTTTCAGAGTTTGGGATGAGCTGGGAGAGTAAGAGGATTGCTGTGCGAGGCGACCTGAAACTCCAATGCTCTGTGCCTGCTCACAATGGATGAAATAATGGATGCCCGTCTCTCTCAACCTCCAGACTCTTATTACAGTGGCCATTTGTGTTTTATAAACTTCAAGGATACCCTCTCTTCTACTCTTTCCATATGGGTCAAGAAATGCAATCGATTAAGCAGATTTCATTTAAAAGGTTTCTAAGGTTTCCTTGTAAAGATGCTAAGATAGCTGTGGCATATGTAAGTGGTTACTGTATAGCATTGTTTTTGGGGGGGGGG
>JASCQY010000293.1:9426984-9437867 GCA_030264315.1 Sardinella tawilis | reverse complement strand
CCTCCTCCTATTCTTCTTCTTCTTCCTCGTCTTCCTCTGCATCCACGCCAGATTCCCACCAACACAAGTTTGCACCGGTGGAGGAAGACAGGGGGGGAGGAAGGGGGGGGGGGGGTCCTTCTGTGGCGGAGTGTGACGAATGACTGCCCTAGACACATCTGGCCTGAAAATGCACGGTGTTGAGGAGTTGTGGGAAAGGGCGTTTCGGCTAATCCAGCCCGCGTCATGCTTCTCCCGAGGGGCTCCTCGGTGGATCTCAGGGCCCCGTTTCGGGGCATCCGCGAGGCCGCAAGGGGCGGGGGGAATGGGGGGCCAAGCCATGGGTTTACAGTACCAACCACCAAACTGGGCCTCCGGTCTCTACATTCACACCTGAACTAGTCTGCTCTGTTGCACTGATCCAAAGGGTCCCTTTCACTCACACAGATTCCCATCTGGTACTGAATAGAGACTGCCAGAAGTGTTATAATGTGCACTCTTTTCACAAAGAATCCAAACAAATCAGACGAACGAGGGAAAATCAATATGTCATTTGGCGTCTAAACACGTTAGCGAGTTTGACGTTAGTGTTAAAAAGAAGGCCAAGGGCCAGATTAAATCCGCCCCGTAAAGATTCAAGGGATGAAAAACAATACATTTGTGTCTGGAAAGTTGAGCAGTTTGAATCGCCGAGGGCAGAGTGATCTTTCCATGGAAACAAAGATCTAATGTTGCAGTAGCCAGAATTCAAATTGGGAACAGCGAAAATACTGTTTGGAGTCACAAGAAAACTAGGCTATTTTCTATAATTCTCACTCTCCAAACTATTACAGCCAGTTGCTACCTGGGGGAAAAAAAATAAAAAAACCTACAAATACATAAAATTGGAAATTAGACTACATCCAATACATTTTAAACCTCAATGTCAACTAATCAGATCTGATGACATTTCAAAAGAAAGGGGCTCGACACATACTGTATAGCCATAATGCTGAAAACATAATACTGCTCCACCACAGTCGTGCCAGTAACAGTGAAATATGATTTCTCCTCTCTTCTCTCTTCAGATGGGATCCACGCTTGCCATGTGAAGTGAGGGTTTCTGTTATTGTACAATGAATGTTCTGATCCAAAGTGTGAGCTATACCTTGGCCAACATCTACACTGAGTGTGTGTGTGTGTGCGTGCGCACTATGTTCAGGGGAGTGAGGACAAAGCCCAGGCTACAGGCGCAGGCTGATGAGGGGAGAGCGCCATCTAGGCTGCTGCCACCACACTGCACTCACAGTTCTTTTGTCTCCGAGTTTCATTCCTGGTTTTTGCTTCCTGGGCGACATTCCAAGGCAATAAAGTGATAAAACTTGCTGCAGCTCACTGGAGGTCATAAAGGTAGATTGCGGTGTCATTTTACAGCCAGTTCATCAAAAACAAGCTTTGACACAAGTGTGCTTTTATGATCTTGGGGCAGATTTCTGTCAGCTTTAAAACACTGGATGTATTGTCTGATGAGTTGCGCCCACATGGTAACCACTAGCGACAAGCTTGAGTTGTATTCCTAACATTGATAAGATTGTGACAGCATGCCCCTTTTTACTGGGAGGAAGGGAAGGAGGGAAGGAGGGTGGGGTAAATGGATCAGGACAGACTTGCCTGGCAAAGACTTAAAAGCAGCGTTATAATCCCAGGGCAGGCCATGCCGATCGGGGAGGTATTATACCGACTGCCCCAGTCCCCCACCCCCCCAAAAATCCTTTTTCTCGGCTGCTTGCAATGGTCCATCTCCCCTTATCTGTGCCAGCAGAAAGGGTCAGGGCGCCCTCCCAACAAGTCGCTCACTGTGCCCCTGCATTACTGGCTCAGCGGCAGCAGGACGTGAAGGTGGCCATGCCAAGCCTCCGTAAATGGAAGTCAGGGTGTGCACTGGGGTGCAATTACAATGGAGGACGGGCTAATGCCAGTGTAAGCGCGTTGGGGGGGGGGGGGAGGCTACATTACCGACATGTCAGCTGCAACTGCGCACGGGCACAGATTTTTGTTGCCTGATTTGCTTGAAACAAGCCGAATGAAACTCTCGTAATTATGGCTTTGTGGTCAAGGTAAACAGAATCATAATTGAGGAATGTGACAGGGGAAGGGACCCATAATGGGACCGATGAATGAAAAACATGACCCACTTGATGTGCTAGTTATCGGCATGGAACCGTCTCTGCGTAACAGTAATATTTTCAAAATGAGCTCAGACAGATTTGAATGTGTCTGTTGTCATAACAAAAAATCTCTTTCCATCTCATTTGCATCTTACCCAAAGGTAGCAGATGAATATTAGCTACTGTGGTAGGCCTACTGAACCAATTTCAGAGTCATCGTTCTCACTCGCAAAGTTTTTCAAAAATGTTCATAAAGTTTGGCTGGAGACAGAGACAAAGCCACCTTGTTGGGGTTTAAGGAAGGAGGGGAAGGGTATGGGGGGGGGGGGGGAAAGTGCGGCTAAATCTTCCCTCTGGTGTGCTTATGAGAAGGGAACATGGGCGGCATTAATCCCAGTAGGAAGTCCTACAGACAAGACACGTCCAGTGCCAAAACAAGGGGCTTAATTAGTGAGCAGTTCCGGTCTGACAGTCAAGGCCGTGACCTTACTGTGGGAATAATGAGCCAGGCAATGTTTGGGGCCCCCTGGCTTTGGCCTGCTCACAGCACAGGGGTGCTGTTTGGTGCTTTAGACGTGCGAAACTGACAGATTCAGGTGACCGCACAGTGAACCGTACACTTGGCACCAGAGAGCTGAAATATTTTGCTGCCGAGTGGGGTTGGTCAAATCTCTGTTTTGTGTCTTTTGTTTCCACTTGGTGAAGCTAGATACGATTGGTCAGTTCATCTGGGTGCGCTCGCTTTGTTCTCGGGGGCCGAGCAGCTTTTGAAGGCCGAGGGAGAGAGGGGGCCGTAAAAACTTGGACGCCCTCCGCCTTTTCAGCACAAGCTGAGAGACGAGCTATCTAAATAACGCTGTATGTAGGCCGTCTGTGGGGGGCTCCTCCGCTTTCTTCTGGGGACAAATCGACTGTGAGATTGGCCGGGCTTATGAAGTTGCTCATATGTGAAATAACTTTTAATGGTGGCTTGAAACACAGAAGCTGACAAAATCGAAAAACTTTGAAAACAACACCAGCGCTCTAGTTTGAGTGGCTCTGACAGGTTAGCCTAGCAAAACATCAATTTAGTGGGAAGGGTTTGACAGTGTTTTTTTTTTTTTTTTTTGGTGCACAAAGGCTAGACAATGAAGGCTCATCATCCTACTTCACTCCTTGTGTTGTTGCTCTGCATAAGCAATGAACATCTTCTTTTAATTACACATAAACATGCAAATTCTTCCACTGCCTGTTCTGAATGAAACAAAATTGGCCTAATTGGGGGAAAAGCGTCAATTACAGCTTTGATTCATGTTCTAGAGTGGAGATGTGTGGTTTCATGATTACCCAGACAAATTGAAGAGAAGGACGGGGAAAAAAAAATCATCTCTTTTTCCTAAACAACAAGGCCTCTCAAAAAGTAAAAGGAGGTAAAATGGGGTTGCTGCTTGTTTTGATGGGTTTCAACCACTGATGAACTATGCAACAGACCATGGTTGTCCAATCACTGTAATCAATCCAAAATAATCCAAAATAAACCACTGCAGGAAAAACAGGGTGCACCCACAGCTCATCCACAGCATGTAACAACACAGCTACAGTAGATAGTCGTGCGGCTTGCAGGCGAGGAGTGCTCTTCATTCACCCCCATCAACTCCCACAATGCACCTCGCCTGCCCGAGCCATTTTCCCACATCGGATGTGTTTTCTGGGAGAGGCTCTTGTGGGAGAAGCCGGATGCCATTTCCTCTGGATCTGTGCGCGAGCCATTCCTCAGATCATGACAATAAACTTCTCCAATTTCCAAGCAGACACATGATCCACCCCAATCCCAGAGACATCCCCTCGCTGGCCCGGGGCACAGCCGCAGTGGTGCATACAATATTGCTGCGATGCACTGGCGAAGAGCACAGCCAATATCGGTGAAGAGACATGGAGAGGAGAGGGAAAAAACAAAACACTGTGGAACATCTGCGGTTTAGCCTTTTGTCCATTACAAGCCCTCACATGATGTCAATTTTTTTGGCATGGAACAGCAGTGACACCCGGTGGTAAACATGGGACATTAATTGATCCCTTGTGGTGGTTTCTTGGCCACTGATCCTTCAGGATGTTCATTACCATGTGACTGGTGCTGCACGGCCATTTCTCAGAAGACAACGCCACTAGCCTGACTAGCAACAAAGCCACTCTTGTCTGGTGCTCACGTCTTTCGGAGCCACCATACGTGCCACACTTAATGAAATAGCATGTGTATTATCCTCACAGGCTTCCCTTACTGGGACACTGGCTGTGTTGAAAGCACGCCATGCTGCTTCCCAGGCAAGTCTCCTGACAGACGTGCGTCTGGTCCATCTCATGCAGCTGCCGGTCAATAACAGGGGCTGGGCCCTGTGTGACTATGCAGGGGGATTAATTCGGGCTTTCCGCTTCCTCAGGCATCTCATGAGAGACCGGAGCGGCCTCAGACGCTCTGTGCCCACGCCCGTCAGCCTGCTCCTCTGAATGGGACTGACAGACAGCTCCCGGAACCAGGCCTCACCAGCAGCAGCAATAACAGCAGCAACGGCTGCAGCTGTGGAATGAAATTGGCTTGACAAGGCTTAATTAAAACAACCATCTTCACAGTGGTGTCAGGATTAGTCGTCTTCTGCAGGTCCTCTAAACCTCACACAAAGGCTGACAAGTCCTAAGAATGGTTTATACGTATTTAACGATGGCATATGATAGCAAAACGAGGATGATTATAGAGCCTCAAATCTAAGTTGAATCAGGATAACCTCGCCAGGCTAACATAGCATGTATGATTGGCACCGACATTTCCCTAAATACATTAAGGAACTGTACCCTCGGATACAGAGCTGAACTCTTTAAATCTTTTTTTCCGCTCTGTACAAGAATCCCCTCCATCCACTGCTGTTGACTTAAGTAATTGGCAATGGGTACTGGCATCTTATTACTCATGATGTGTCCTGGGGCACCACATTGCTTTCTCTTTCCTATGGCTATGAAAGAGACACCCTGAAGAAACCCGACTGTGGTACAGCCCCGTGTTCTGTTCTCTGGTCCTCATCACTGGTACAGGCATGCTGATGTCCAGCAATAATAATCCAGTATTTGCTTTAGGCCTAAAAATATATCTTAATTCTGCATCTGCCACAAAACCTGAGCAGCATATTTCCATCCACATTAGTTGGCCGATGTTGTGCGGAATGCCGAAGTTAGAACCCGCGGGTCCCCGGACGCAGGTTCCCGGGGCAGAGTTTGCAGACCGTAAACGAGTTCCACTGAGGTTGGATTCAGCTTCCTGGTTCCAGCCGACAGGTACACAGTCTCCAAGAAAAATCACTGCTTCTTCTCAAGAGCCCCCCCACCCAACTCTCAAAAAAAAAGGTTCCATTTCTGAGTGACAGCAGTTGACTATACAGTATTCCACAAAAAAAGTCTGCATGATACCTCTTTCAGGAAAGACTTTTATTGGCAATTTAAAATGTGATGTGGACAGTCTTTGTATTGATGATGTGAGTGTAGTGTTTTTATGCACGATTAAACAGGGCATTAAGTGAACCTCACTGAAAGGTAGTTTTATCTGAGCTGAAATATCAATAAGTACCCCCAATGCTTGATGAGCCACAGAACACTATGTGGATGATAAGAGGACTTTTACCAGGCCAGAGCTTGGCTGCTGCTCCAGGGGGTCTGTGGGAAGGGAAGCTCTGCCTGAAACCCAGATTCATTTTTTGTGCCTGTCGCACTGTGGGACCGGGAACACAGCACTATCTGTGACTGGAGTATGTTGAGTAAATACGGTCACTGCTTTCATTTAAACAGACTGAACACTGTTTATGAATCTACCTTGAGGATGGAATGCATGAAATTTGTCTGCCTTTGGCAATGTTAAAGCATCCACTAAATTGGACTTTGTTTAACACCTTGCCCACACCTTGGCAGCTGTGCGCTCTCTCTCTCTCTCTCCAGTTTCAACCTACTTTCTGAGGCAAAATATTTTAAACGTTCTGCATGATATGGTTATATGACTTTATTACCCAATAAATGTTCATTATTTACTATCACAAAATAGTCCACATTGTTAGTGCACTCCAGGTGGTGCTGTTTTCTCAAATTATTTTGTTCACCATGACAACTGCTAACGTTAGCCTTCTTGCAACCAGTCAAACGTTAGACAAATTACCTGACATAAAAACTCCCCTTTTGAGCGTGAATGTTTGGATTCAAAGTGCGTTTAATGGCATAAGGGATCTAATCAGCATTATCAATTCTTACCTTTGCTGGATGCTGTTTGTTGGACCTCATGATAATGAGTTGACTTGACAACCAGATGCACACCGACAGTTTTTGGGTTAACTTAATGTTAACATGCGAATGCAAACGGAATATCTGAAAGTTAATCTGTCTTTACATGCCAGATTAGTATAAACTATTTCTCATGTGGCCATATGATCCGCAAAATACAAACATTTGAGTCGTACTGCCGTAGTGTTTACAACATTACAACAAGAGGAGGGTCATCTTTCAAGTTTCGTGCTCCCCTTATGACCTAAAAGGACCTTTGAAAGTACACGCTTATCTTAAATTTCATATGATAATATAAAATAAATATGAATTCTATAAATATTTCATATGAATACCGTGTATAATGAATATGATCTCACAATAAAATCCATCCACGTTTTGATAAAATGATCTTGAAATTCGACAGATTTATTACATTTTGGTTGCTTGCAGGACCTTACGTACTGTACCTCCTTCCGGTTTCCACACGTGGGACAAATGTGACGTGCAGAGAAATTGCTAGTCAGTATCTCGCTATGAAAAGGTGAAATATTTCATTGTGTTAAAGTATTTCAGAAGCTGAAGAATGGGGAAATTAAACGTTGTTCTTTTGAGGTATCTTTCTCGGGATGATTTCCGGGTTCTTACCGCTGTAAGTATCCTTCTACAATAACTGTTATGGCTTTAGCTATCTAAGAAAGGTTAGCATCTATGCTAGCCAGTTGAGCTTACATTTCTGCCAGAGTGTGTTACTGCGAGTTATAATTGAGCATTTGTGTAACAGACGGACAGTCCTCCGATGTTATGACAGTTGTCATAGTTTTTGATCACCAACTGTCCTTATCCGCATTGTTTGTATTAGTTTCATCTATGCCTGTACTTCTATGATGATACTAAGTTACAGCCTGTTCTCGGATGCACTGAACTTCTGTGTGTGTTGTGTACTCTTCACTGTACTGTCGTAGGTTGAAATGGGAATGAAAAATCATGAAATCGTCCCAGTGAGTCTTGTCGCCTCTATAGCCAGTCTGAGACACGGGGGGTGCAACAAAATCCTGAGAGAATTGGTCAAACACAAACTGATGGCCTATGAACGGTCAAAGAGTAAGTTGCCATTTCTCTCTAACGTTAACGTTACTGTTAATTGCTGGGAGTCAGTTGTGTACTATGAGGGTGCTAACCATCTCCGCGTTTCAGTGGTCCAAGGATATCGGCTCAATTATGGTGGTTATGATTACCTGGCACTGAAGACTTTGTCATCACGGGATGTCATCACATCTGTTGGAAATCAGATGGGCGTAGGCAAAGAGTCAGGTATGATTAATGCTTTGTTTTTGTTATTGCATTAGTCAGGTACAAGCAGTTACATCCTCTAGCATGTTGTTAAATACTTTTCACCTTTGAAAAGCCTGTCATGTACAATATGTACTGGAGTGCACAATTATAAACATAAACGTGCAACAGAAATATCACTTTGATATGCATTTTGACCATTCTAACATCAAACATGTATGCACTGTCTGTAAAGTTGTAAACCCTGTGCAGCCTTGTTTAGCTGCTGTTTGCTTCATCAGAAGCCACAGACCAGGGTAGTAATTATGATTTACAACTAGTTTTGGAACTTCTTTGTCTTAAATCTGATACTGAAGTGTCAACTTGACCTGAAAATTTCTTCAGTTGGTTGAAACCTTGCAGACTTGTTGACATTATTTAATATATCACTCTTTAGACATCTACATTGTTGCAAACAACGAGGAACAGCAGTTTGCACTGAAATTACACAGACTTGGAAGGACGTCGTTCAGGAACTTAAAGAACAAGCGAGATTACCACAAACACAGGAACCGAATGTCTTGGCTCTATCTGTCCCGTCTTTCTGCTATGAAAGAGTTTGCTTATATGAAGGTAAAATGCCAGAGTTACTCTCTTGAATATCTAAACAGTTCACAGGAACATCCACAACAGTTACATAGATTTGTTACTGTACTTAGCCTATTAAGCTAAATGAAGGAATTGAGTTTTCCTTTTTATGCTCAAGACCCCTAACATCAAACAGGACTGTTCATCAGACGTTCTATTTTTTTTTACCTCCTCAGTGAGGCGTTGATTAGCACATTTCTGAGAGTGCCGTGTGTCTGTGTCTGACCACCTTATGTCCTGCAGGCATTGTATGACCGAGGATTTCCCGTGCCAAAACCTGTGGATTACAACAGACATGCAGTGGTGATGGAGCTCATCAATGGTTATCCTCTGTGAGTTAGTCTTTCACCATTTTGGAAATGATTTCCGTCGTCATGGTACCAGCTCATTAGCCCTTTTAAATACTATAATCCCTTAAGCTAAAAAAAGAAAGAAACTTAATTTTTGTTGTATGCATCGTCAGATATACTTAAAATATACTCTTCACTACTTCACTACAATTGTCTAGCACTCACATACATAAAAAGGTTTTGGATGATAAAAATGAAAATGTGTATATTTCCACATTTTAGATGTCAGGTTCGGGAAGTGGCTGATCCTGCTGCTCTGTATAATGAGATCATGGAACTGATCGTCAAGCTGGCCAACCATGGTCTCATCCATGGTGATTTCAACGAGTTCAACCTCATGCTTGACGACAACGATCACGTCACCATGATCGACTTTCCTCAGATGGTGTCTACCTCGCATCCTAATGCAGAATGGTAAATATTGAAGTGTCACAGGAACTCTGTCACAGGAAGCCTGTTGTTCATTACCCATGTTTTAAAGGGGAACACTGGCGCATCTAGACCTATAATGCAATGCTAAAGTTCATTGAGTTCTCTGTTAAAAAAAAATGAAAGTGGTGACACAAAGACGCTTTTACAGTATGTTGACGTTATAAACTTGCCCACGTTGCTCTGCGTAGGTAGCACTGATTTGTTCCCCTTTTAAAGGAGTTATCCAGAGTGAATCAAACCGAAGCCCTGTTGTCTGAGGCTGCAGAGTGCTGTCAATAGGTATCAGAACGACAGCAGTAGGTACAATGTAGATGCGAACTGCCCGTTACTGCTAACAGATTAGGGCATATGAAAACGAAACAGACATGCCCTAATCAGTTAGCGGTAACGGCCAGTTCACAAATTCGGTCTACGTTGTACCTACTGCTGCTGTTCTGATACCTATCGACAGCACTTGCCAGCCTCAGACAACAGGGCTTTGGCTTTATTCACTCCGGATAACTCCTTTAAGACACGTTTTTGTTAATCAGATGTCACATACACACTGTTGGAAATTTCCTTTGGTATAATTTTGTCTCCTTTTTACAGGTATTTTGATCGTGATGTGAAATGTGTCCGAGATTTCTTCATCAAACGTTTCAATTATGAGAGCGAACTCTACCCAACTTTCAAAGACATAAAGTAATGTATTGCACATAATGGGACACGTTGTCAAATGCATTGCCTTCTGTGAGGCATTTTGAATCGTTGTTTATGACTTCCTGTTTTTGGTTGTGTAGGCGGTCGTGTTCACTGGACGTAGAGATCTCGGCCAGCGGCTTCACAAAGGCCATGCAGCAGGACGACGAGCTTCTCCACCCAGAGGGCCCAGAGGGAGCCGAGGATCATAGCGACGAGGAGGAGGAACCATCAGAAAGCCTGGCTGAGTCCGCTGACCCTGGCACTGAGGAGGCGCTAGACCTGGAGGAGTATAAGCAGGCCATGCTGGAACTGGAGGGGCTGAGGCTGGGCGAGGACTCTAAGGCAGGGCAGCCTGATCCAAACAAACATCAGATAGACTGTGGCCCTGACCGCCAGAGCAACACTGTTGACAAACAGACAGACAAGCAACCAGATAGCCAGAGTGAACTGGATCATAATGTGAGCGAATCTGACTCCAGAACAGAAGCTCTGCAGGAGGAAGATGGAGGTGAAGTTTGCACGAGTCCCAGGAGTGATGAGGAGCTGGAGGAGGAAGATGACGAGTGCCCAGACCTGGTCGACCTTTCAGCCCTCAACAAAGAATTCAAGCCTTTCAGGTACATGCATGACTTCTCCCAGTGTTTGAATTTTCTAGCTGTCCAACCCTGGTGGGTCAGAATGTTTTCAATTTGGACTCTCTAAATGGGCATAAGTTTACTTTGCAGTGGATGGGCACTTCATTCTCTGTTCACTGATTGGATACTAGAAAATCTAGATGGGCAATCCCAAGCCTGATGTAGTACTATTATCAAATGCAATATTGATTTGTAGTTGTTCTTGTTTTAAACTATTGGGTCCAATATGTACTCCACTGATTCAGTTTATCATAGTCCATGTATTATGTGTTAAAGGAGATGTTTGGTGTGAATCAATCAATAGCCCAGTTATTTGAGGTCACCAAGTGCTGTCAGAAGGAAAAATAGAAAAATTGATATAACATAGATCAAATACTGAACCGGAAGCTAACATTAAAGTGGAAGTTCGGTATTTTTCACATAAAGCCCTATTTTTAGGTTGTCTGGGATGACTTAGATGTGTTCTG
>JASCQY010000293.1:9405401-9426884 GCA_030264315.1 Sardinella tawilis | reverse complement strand
CGGTTCAGCACCAACTGTCAAAACTATTATCAGAACACATCTAAGTCATCCCAGACAACCTAAAAATAGGGCTTTATTTGAAAAATACCGAACTTCCACTTTAAGTGAATGGGGCATAGTGACCTACCTTCAATTTAATTTTGCTATGCCCCATTCAGTTAACATTAGTTATTAATTCGTTATTCAGTCTATGTAGCATAAAAAATTCTGGTTCTTTTTCCTACAGACAGCATTTAGTGACCTTGAATGAAAGAACTGTGGATTGATTCACACCACATGTTTCCTTTCCTTTTTGATGAAGGGGCATCTGAGGTTAAATGTAACCATGGCAAAAGTAAACTAGGACCTACTACTTTTCAGCAATTTTGAAAATGTAGTTACAGAGTGTTGGAGTACCAGAGTAGGATCGGAGTCGTAGACACACAATTGTGATCACAGAATAAAGTGGAGGCGAAACCCCTAAATTCTAATAAGAGCCCAAAGACGGGAATAACCTGAAAATATGATGTTCATACATTAAGTATGATCAGGTTTGTCTGGAATTGATCTGACCCTTCATTAGAGCTGAGCCACATTGTTCATTATGTCCTCTATAATGAAATCAGGTGGACCCGTCTCTCTGTGAGTCCGTCACGTCTAATAAGCATGTATGCTCTCCTACAGAGACGGTGACAGCCTTCAGCACGTCAACGAGCACCGGAGGAGAACCACCAGTGAGAACTCAGAGTTCAGCGTCGCCAGTATCACCAGCTGCTCCACCATTCCCCCTGTGAGTAAACACACACACACACACACACACACACACACACACTCACACACTCACACTCACTCACACTCACACCTACATTCACTCACACTCTCCTGCCCACTCATATACTAACCTCTTGAGCTATAGCACCACCTGGTGGTGAGAATGAAAATCGCTGTGTCTCATCCCCCCATTCTTCATAGCTGCTTTTTAATGCTTTCCCATTTTTCCTCCACTCTCCTCTTCTGATCGTTCAGGTCTTGATAATGAGCTTTACAAATTGACATGGAGTTTGATCACAAGTCTTGACAATGTCAGGGAAAAAGGATAGCTGCTCAATTTCCCTCTTTAGCGTGCATTAGTAACATAATCATGGCATTTTTCTTCCTCCACCGCCCCTTACCCCCCCACCACCGCCCACTCTCTGATTAGCAGTGCAGGAGAGGCAGAGAGAGAGGTCATTAACGTTGAGCGCATTACCGCTTTAAAATGCACTGCCTCTGAGCCCACGAGAAAGCCTTCAGAAAGCAGAGGCGAAAATCAATCGTCCCGGACACCCCCCTGTCAGATAATCACGAGGCTGGATCAGCGACCGGGGCCAGCTTAAGTGCCTCTCAGGTCACATGACACGGGCCCAGGGCTGAGAGCTGCGGGACCGACGGCTGGCGCAGGGTGTTGGGTTGCAGCTGTCGGCAGCCAGAGAGACACCTTAGCCCCTAAGGCACAAGCACAGCCCAGCCCCAGACTGCTCCAGGTTCAGGGCACGTGGTTATCGATGTACGCCGCACGGCTGCAAAGCCGCTCCACAGCCTCAGTGACTGCACCGACTGCATCAAGGTTGTTTCAGAATTACTAGAGTATCAGTTGTTTTTTTTTTCCCCCTCTGTCCTCTATAAACATGACTTCAGTCCCCCCAAAAAAATGTGTCTATATGTATCGCATCCATTGACAAAAGGTTCAGTGCAAAATGATCTTCAGTGAATGATTTGTGAATATCCCTGTTATGTAGTAGTGTTTCTTTATTTATTGAAAAATCAACAATAGTTTTCTTGTTTGTTTGTTTATTGTCAGTCTGGGCCTATTGTCTCTGCATGTTGTATTTTCATGCTACACACACACACACACACACACACACACACACACACTGATTTGGCCAGGTTCATCTCCGTCTTTACCAGGCCTCTTTAGCTCCCACCCCCTGAGCTGCTGAGGTCTTTAGCCCAGTCTCCAGCTGCGGGGTGTAGTGTTTCTCTTTTTATATCTCCCAGTCCTTGCTCAAATATTTTTCAAGTTTTTAGTAGACATATTTGGAGACCCATAATACGGCCTAGGTTTAAAGGGTCCATCAAATGTCAAAGCATTAACACATGTCAGATTAGTTTTTCTCCAGAACAAACAACGCCTCCCCATTCTTTGGATTTCCCGTGTAACCTTGGGAGCGCTCCACTGGCGTGTTCTCCCTCGTGCGCACACACACACACACACACACACACACACACACACACACACACACACACACACACACACACACACACACACACTCCCAGCCTCGCCCACGCCACCTAGCCCACATCTTTGGCTTCCTCCTCTCCACTCCACCTTGTTGCTGCTCACCGTCTTCCCTCACCTCACCTCACCTCATTCTCTCACTCTCTGTCTTATCTATCTATCTATCTATCTATCTAACGATCTATCGATCGCACCCATTTTACCATCTTTCCTTTCCGTTGCCCTCTCTTATTTTTTATGTCAGACACAAAACATCATGTGTCGCCTGCATTGCGTAAATATCACAAAGACAAAAAGTCTGTACACACGACGTATACAATAGAAGAGAAGTGTATCACTATAGCACCTCTCTGTCTCTCCCCTGCAGGAGGTGATCAGACAGAAGGTGAGGCGTCAGCTGACCAAGCAGCAGAAGGCGGCCAACCGCCGACGCCTGCAGAAGGGCGAGGCCAACCTGGTGACCAAGGCCCGCAGAGAGAACTCCAGCAACATCAAGGGCAGCCTAGAGGCTGCCGACTTCTGGGGCTGAACTGTTAAGAGGACTGAGGTGGATCGGTGTGGGTGGGGTGGGGTGGGGGTCTGTAGTGTACAGAGCCCTCTCTCCAGAGAGCACAGTCAAACCCCCGAGGACAGTTGGCAGAAGTGCATACCTGAGGTTAAATCATGTATGGCATGTTCAGGGGGAGGGATGTGGAGGACGTGGAATGAGTATATACACATGTATTTTTGTGTGTATTCCTGTGAATATGAAATGCTGTTGCGAACATGAGTAAAGACGGGCAATAACTACACATGCATCCTTGACATGCTACCGGTGTCCTGTCTCTTGAATGCTTCACAGAAAGTACCGGTTGAATAATACGTATATGTATATGTGTGCACTTGCATTTAAACGCACAATACAGTTTGTCCTTTTTACATCTAACAGGCTCTAAAATGATTTAGAAGTTCCTTCTACCTGACATTCTCCTCATCCAAAAGTGACAAGTTTCCAATTTACTGTATGCCAGCTGCTGTGGACGTTTTGGGGTGGTGAAGCATTACAAGGGTGGAATGAATATACCAGCCAGTGCTCAGCATCAAGCCGTCCAACTTGGAAACAGAATGGGGAGCCTGAGTAAAGAGAGAGAAGGAGGGAAAGAGAGGGAGAGAGAGAAAAGAAGTAAATACAGTTGTTGGCTCCGTCTGAGCACCGCAGGGCCTGTGCCAGGCAAGGCAAGGCTACCATGTGTCACCGTTTACATTTCACACAGCAGGAGTCTTAAACAACGGGCACTTTACCCAGGAAGCGTGCAGGTTATGTCAACACAGCCAGGGCAGCTTCTCATCTGATAGGGTATCTGCAAACAATGGTCCTGTGGAGCGGATGGGTAGCGTACATGTCCTAGAGGGCTATTTTAGTCTGCCTCAATGTAAAGTGAAGAGTTCTGTTCCAGCCTGAAATGATGAATGGAATCCACCATGGTAATGGGTTGTAAAACAAACAAGAATTCTTCTGGGCTTCTGGGAGTATAGGGAAAAAATGGGTTTTACTCCAAAAAAAAAGTCCCATCATTGAAAGGGACCCTCTGTTCTTCCCACCGATGTTGCATTTCCTTTGCGCTCCGTGTCATTTCCTGTGTAGACAGTTACCATTTTTTTTACCTGGGCAGGCCATGCGCTTCCCATCTCACACCATCACTGTTTCTCAAAGTCGAGGATGCTTGTGTGTGTCTGGGTCTGGCTTCAGCTGATGCATCACAGTGAAAGAGTGTAAAACACAGAACCAAAGATGCTTTAGAACTTCATCAATCGTCTCTGATAGAACATAGCAAAGCCACAAGGCACTCTTATTTCCCTCTCTTTTCATTCTGTTTAGTTCTCTCAATTTGTGGACGCCTTTCTTTTGTGGGTATATAGACATGTTTTGAATCGGGCTGCATTACAAAGCAACGAACGATTCTGTTATATTGGTCCCGACTTAAATACAATCCTACCACACCAAGAAAAAACTATTTAGATTCACTGAAGTCTTCAGATGGTGGTGTCAGCTCAGCTCTCTGGGTCTTTTCAATTCGGGGTTCAGCTCCTCTCCTCCCCCCGTGTCATGATTGTCAAGGGGGCCCGTCAGCTATGCAAAACACTTCTCTCCATTCCCAGGGACCCTCACAATGAGACTGGATTATGAATGGAGGCCACCTAAATACACAGCCCACACTAAAGACTAAAGACCCAGCAGAAGCCGGAAAAAGTAAACAGTTGAACCTCAAGACATGATAGTCATGCTTATCTTGATGAAACACAAAGAAGAGGAATTAGAAATTTAGTAACGGACCATTCAATTTGGCTTTTGACTTTTTAAATGGATGTGTTGACTTCATAACTGGAAGAAAGATGAGTTGATTTATTCACAATTCCAAGACTGAGGTTGTTAATGGAGAAAAGATGTATTTACTTAATGCCTCACACAGAATTTGCTGCTTTGCTCTTCGCTGGTGTTATTTTTCTCATCTTTTCTTTGGATGTGAGAGTTCCACGCAACTTGAATGACATCTATTTTGTTTTAAACTTCACATGATCAACTTTCTTTGAGCAACTGCAAAGAACGTTGACAACTCTGACAAGAACTGCATCATTCTTAAATAACTTTGGCGGGGAATATGAGGAACACATTTTCATAGTTCACTTTAGTTTGGGAGTGAAAAAAGCCTTGTCGGCTGTTGAGTCAGGCATTTGGAGAAATGAGATGTGAGATTGAGCATGAGTGAATTGAGAAGGGGGCTGCAGCATTCCTATGTAAGGATTTAGGTAGTTGAAATGTGTGTGTGTGTGAGAGAGAGAGAGAGAGAGGGAATAAGGAGATGGGGTGAGGAGGGACTGAACTACGGCAGTCAGACTCACAGCTAATTAGTTCAGCTCTCGACAAAGGTGGGCCAGCCACAGAAGAGGGACCCCTGGGGCCGGCTTTGGAGCGCTCGCCACACTTGATTGGAGGTCGGGAGGAAAGTGGAGTAAAGAGACTTTGGAGGGTTGGGGACCCCCCCTTTTGCATTTTGTTCTCTGGTGGAGCTGCGCTCGGCTGGGAGTTGTTCACATTAACTGGGGGAGCATGCGGGTTGGTTTTTAGGTGTTTCTTGGAATCAAAACAGGGACCCCCACACACTTGTTGAGCATTCGGGATTCCTTTGGAGGAGAGGATGTCTGCACCTCACTTGCAGGATGAGAAAGTCTTCAAAGACCGTGAGTACTCAGCTGAGGTGATAGAAGAGGACTGTGCCTCTGAGCTCATGTGTATCTGTTAATTATTCTCTAATGAGTAGGCTATCTGCAGACTGGATGGAGAATTAGAGTGAGTGTAGTGTTTAAAAGACTAATTTGAGAATTTCAAGTTGGCCAAGTTGATATTAAAAGTAAACCAATAATTACAACCTATCATTGACTGTTTTTTTTTTTCACCAGGATAGAGAGAAAGAATTAATGAGGTTCACAGATATATTCTTACAAATATTCTAAAATTATTCAGAATTATATTGTAATGGCAGGGCTATATATTTTACTGTCTTTATAATCATCTAGATGGTAGCCTGTAAATACATTGTGTTTTGTTTATACTCGTACCACCTTATCTCTAATGTTTTTAAACTGCAGCACAACATTTCAAAATCTGCCGTTTCTAAGCAACAGGAATTTGAATGCCAATGACACCAGTAAACAATATTTACTCTGTCTATCTGAGACACTGCCCATTCATCAAACTGAGGAGTGAATATGGGTTCTCATGCCACCTACAGGGTGTTACCCACTGTAGCTAATTCCACTCAAATAAACAAAAATGATGGAATTTTTCTCCGCTGTGAAAACACACCCATGTTCTCACTCGCACCAGGACCCTTAAAACAATATATAATGGGCCCTTCTCTGTGATGTTTTTGCTAGCCTCCTTGGAAAGATATGTATAACATATCTCCACAGCCGTGATTAAAAGTGGCTGCGTAAACAATTAAGGTATGGAACATGTTGAAACCATATCTGTAGCTTTTGCGTCCCTGCTGCCGGCGTGAAGCCAAGTCCATGATTTGGTCCTGTTGCATATAGCGAAACACCTGTGTCGCATTTCAGGCTTTTTTCCACCATTCTCTCATGTGCATTCCCTTATCCAATCAACGTGTGGAAGACAGGCAAAGCTTTTAATGCATGGCGATTTAAAGTAGGTGACTCGAATCATTGATATAGTTGACAGACTCATTAATTTACTGCACAGTAACAGGAGCTGAATATGATACTCAATATCAGAAGCCTCGGGGGGGACAGCTCAAAGAGGTCTAAGGCCCCAGTAGACGCAGTAGAGTGATTGTTTTTCATATTAAAAGGAGAGAAAAAAGTCTCTGCAGGGCAATTGGCTTTTCTACAAAAATCTAAATTGGGGCTAAATCCTTAAAAGCTAATTGAAGGTCATTTTGACTGCTTGGCCCTTCCTCTCAAGGGTGCCTTTGATAAATTGGATGTGGACCTGGAAAATTCTTTTGGCCCTGGACAAGTTCAATAAACACAAAAGAGAGAGAGAGAGTGGAGTCTACTGTTGTCCTTCTCCTCTCCCTTGGATGCCTTCTGTCTGCCACCAGACCAGATACCTCTTATCTGTGCACACATCCATGAAGGGCACGTCAAACAATATCGGATGGAAAAAGTGCCTCACTCTCATTCCGAATTGACATTTACAAATGGTCATACAAATGACATGTACCTCCATCTAGCTCACTTGGACATGTTGAGAAAGGAGTAATGAAGTAGGTACTTTACCTTTCACCATTAAAATAAATTATGACACAATTAAAGTGCTTTTTGAACTCTACGATATTTGCACAGCATGGTTTCAATCAAATCGCTTTATTACCAAAATAACAAGTTGGCCTAACAAATGTTTTTTTTATCTTCATGAATTTCAGCAAATCGTTTAGACTAAAAGTGTGATCACTGTTTTCTTTCCAGTGAACGTGGTGGCAATGCTTCACCAGTTCTGGGAGCAGAAACAGGTAAAGGGGGCCTCCGTTCACCCAGAGAATTTAGTGGTCTACGAGTCGTCCGTCTCCCCTCTGCCCCCTTTCATCTGCTACGTCACACTGCCAGGCGGGAGCTGCTTCGGGAATTTCCAGGTGATTGTCTAGGGGCCGCCGTGAAAACAAACACATCAACAATCAAATGGCACCTCCTTCGGAACCCAGGTGTGGAAGTTAATGACCCTCATGTGAAATATTTTCACAAATTAGGCCTTATCCAGAACAATTGGCCCCCCGATAAAGACCTTATTCAGCAGGTTGTGTCAGCAAAGCATGCCCAACTCAGGAGGTCAAACTGCTACTCAGAATGGAGCTAAGATCAGCAGGGTTTCCTCGCCAAAGTTTGAAGGGGGAGCCAGGGGTGATGGTGGTGGGGGTGATGGTCGGGGTTTTGTGGTAGTGAGAAAGAGAGACGCAGAGAGATTGTGTGAAAAGTGGAGGAGCCAACAGGTGGTTCTTATTAGTCCAATTACAAGAGCTCACCGCAAATCAGTCTGAGAAGGTTTCTGTCTATACCCAAGGAATGTTCTTTGGGAGTTGGAAGACTAAAGATTCTTTTCATTGAATCTGAAGACTTTTTTTCATTCATCCCTTTTTTTTAAAAAAAAGAAAGGAGCAGGTTTGCGCATAGATGCGTGTGGAACATGAGGTTGAACACCTGTGTTGAAATTCAATAATGAATTTTAATGAATGAATTCAGGAATGCCTGCTGGGGCTCAGATAAAGAAAATCTAATAATCCTCTGTAACTTCAAATTATTCAAAAATATTCACTTGGAACCAGCCACGTCAAAAAATAAAGACCATTTGCGTAACTAATATCTCATTAGCGGGCTGACACACAGAGAGCCTGTAGGTCTCTCATATCCTGTTTGTCGGGGATCCAAGGCTGACATGATTGCAAATCCGCGCACCAGAGGGCAGCTGCTGCCATTTGTGCGAGGAGAGACGTTTGGCTCCAGTGACGACACTGTATGAATAGGGTGCAGGCAGCGGCTTTGATCCGCACAGCCCTTTGTAGAGGCTGGGCCCTACATTCATGAGCATTCACTGGGGGTCCCTATTATTTGGACTGCGCTCTAATCCATTGGGCACAGTGGAATGACTCCACCAAAGAGGTATTTCGTTATTTCGCTCTCTGTGTTTTGTGTTGCGGATCAAAGACAGGTCCGTCCGTTCATTCCCGCCTAATTCCCCAGGGTTTCGCTGTCTTCCCACGCGCTCCGACTGCCTTCGACGACTTACACTTTGCGCCTCACACAGTTGTTTCACTCAGACAGAAAATCCCAGAATGTTTCTTAATGGGACCATTGTAACTGAAAGAGTGTTTTTTTCCACCAGGCCAGCTAAAGCCAGATGCAGATTTTAAATACGTTCACTTCAAAACTGGCCCTGATCTTGTTGGGAGAGTGCTTGCATAATCAGATCTGTAATCCCGTGATGGGGTTGGTATGTGTCATGTTATGCGTTATGTGCTGTTTAGTGCTGACATCCCAGCTTTCTGTCTGTTGATGGGGTTTTTGGCACAGTCTTGGTGTCACTCTTAATATTCACTGCAGCACAACGCCCAAAACACACTTTGCTGAATTCATGACAGCGTTGAGAGACAACACTGCACAGTTCATTTATCTCAGCATTTGTGGTAATCACAAACTTGTTTCTCTTGGAAGAGTGTAGTTGAGAGCTCTTTTTCTATTTATCTCTCTGTCTACGTCTGTCTGGTTGTCTGTCTCTCTCTGTTTATCTGGCTGGCTGTCTTTTTGTCATTGGCAGGACTGTTACACCAAGGCAGAGGCCAGGCGTGACGCTGCACGGATCGCCCTCATGAACTCCATGTTTAATGAACTTCCCTCACGCACGATCACCTCAGAGTTCATCACAAGCAGCCTCCAAGAGGCTGTGACTACTACTAATGTGAGCTGTATTAATCCTGTGCTGTTATGACCATTAGGATCTTTATGTACATTTTTATAACACAACTACAGCAATTCAAGTGCACAGAGGAGGTGAAGGTGCAATTAATGCCATACATTTGTGTTCAGCCAGGATGAGTAGGATCCTTATCCGGTAATTCAACTCAACCAAAACCAGGTGATGAACAGCTTTGTTCCAAAAAGCAAAGAATAGATTGATGGCCCTTACTAGCCCTGACGTTAAGCCTGTCTGTTTAGGGTCAGGGAGTGGCCTAGTTTATGTGTGTGGCCTCCAGTCCACCCTGTACTCCCCCTTTTTCCCATGTAACTGACTTGCTAATTCCTTTCTCCAGCAGCATTGTAAAAGCTGAGAACATCGCTAGTACAACTAAAGGGTTGTAAGTGTCAGAAGATTGATGTGTGATCAGCGGAAGTCTGGGCAGAAGTGCTATTGTTGTGCTAACATTGGTTGTTGGTCTTTTGTGTTTTTGCTACTGATTCCAGGGGTGTATTGAAGATGCCTCAGATCCCAGCACAAGTATTGGAGCATACTGTCTAATGCTCCAGTCCAACATTGGCAAAACAATGCTGGAATTTCAGGTAATTACATTTAATAAATGTTTAATATGGTTCATATGCTATTATAACATTTTAATACTTTATGTTGTTACATTTTTATTATGACTTTTATTACTTTTTCATTGGAAAATCGGCCAATTTCAATTTATTTCTGGAAATCAGCAACTTGTTAACATTGTTATTTTGTTCTGTCATGAAAGAATAAATCAAATTTATCAACCATTTTCTCTTGCCTCAGCTGTATCATAGAATTCCTTAAAAACGGAAGGTTTCAAAACCACGCATGTCCTTAAAACAGGCCCACAATATTTTTTTTTTATTTTAATGGTTACCTGAAATGTAATCTGCTGTTGAATTTCAAGCAGCAGTAAATTGAAAATGAAAGGAAAAGGAAATAGATTTGTTTTCAGTCAACCTAAAACAAAGTTTACGTCTATGGATACTTTCCAAAGTACACATATGTAGGCTAATATGAAACCTTCTCCCGCATGTGTCTTTCAGTGGATGGATATTCGCACACATTACTAACTTGTTGATATCTCCTGAAGTGCTATGTGCTCAAACATAATGCCCTTATCAATCTTTACAATAGCATGTGATTTGTATAAAGGCAAAATGCCCAGGGCATTTTTTAAAATGACATGCCCTATGGGCTCAAATCATTTTTGTCCAACGAGCCATTGCAAACCTGCAGAGTAGGCCTCAAGAATAATAACAGTCCAAAAGTGATGATGTATTCCAGTCTATACATCTGTAGTTAGTTATTTTTGAAAACTGAAATACATGGCAAAATTCCAGGTAGACCCAAAGCAGCATTCCATTTGGTCCTTTTTTTTATGTCCTGAGGTAAGCTGTTGATGTATTGCTTACAGATTGTTTGATAATGGAAACAATAAATATTCATCACTATTGTAATAACAAAAACAATATGTGATTGTGTGGATGTTTTTATGCACTTTTCCTTCTCCCACTCTCCCTCCCTTTCCCCCTCCCGTTCACTCTCTCCATCTAGGAGATCATGACAATGTTTCAACTTCTGCATTGGAATGGGTCACTAAAGGCATTCCGTGAAAGAAAATGTAGCCGCCAGGTATGAGTCTCAATCACTCCAAAACAAAATGAGAGTCTGATAAATGTTGTGTTCCATGACAGGCCACTGTACAGCTATTACTGAAACACAAACATACATCTTTGTTTTGGAGATAAGAGCTTCACTATTACATGCTAGGACAATGTACTTAAGTTTAACCCCAGTGTCAAAAGAATTATAGGTGAATAAATGGCATTTTGACATAAGGTAATTATTAAGTCAATGCAAATGAAGAGGAAAATGAAGCTCAATGGCACATGCTAAGACATGCTATAAGCTGTGTGCTTATATTTTTGTTTGTCACTACAGAGTTCATAAGTGCAGTCTTATAAATGAATCATAAATTCTAAATACTTCATAACTCTTAAAATATACCCTAAGACCTTTATCCAGGTTAAATGTTATCTTTCTCCTGCATTCAGAACGTCATTGACTACTACTCACAGCACCGGCTGGACGAGTGCACGCGGAGCCACATGGTGTTGGACTGGATGGTGCGGGAGCAGCAGGCGCCCGGCCTGGTGGCCCAGGAGCTCCAGGTGGCCCTGCAGGAGCTGGAGGAGGCCAGGCGCTCGGGTCGCGAGCTGCGCTTCTACAAGGAGAAGAAAGAGATACTGAGCACTGCCCTCAGTCAGGCCTACAGCAAGCAGCTGGAGTATAGCCCTAACGGGGACCGGTGGTCTCACGCAGAGCCAAATCCAGATTATATCAGACATAACAGACAACCGAGCCAGGAGAGCAGCCTGACAGATCAAACCGAAAGCTATGAATTCTACTCCCAAGAAAACATAAACGACAGAGAATCTCTTGGTTGATCTTCGTATCATATGGATTGGAAGGCGACTCATCTCTGGCCAGGATTAACACTGACATGTTTTTCAGAGGTTGTGTGGGAGAGGTTAGGAGTCTGGTTAGTGATGCCTTAATTATAATGTGAAATGATGGACAGTGGCTCTCCCCACTGTTTGTAATTTGTGGTTGTCAGAGTGTGGAGGATGTGCTAGTTAATGGTACTGATGGTGTTTGGTCAGTTACTGATACTAGACCAAACAAAGACAGAGTAGCCTTCTCTATCTTCTCCATGCCCACAAGTAGGTCATCTCAGAGTTTGCAACAAAGATGGACACCTTCAAAGTGACTCTAGACCAGGTGCATTTTACACACAGGGACACTTTTGTAATTAATAAATATATACAGTATGCCTCACTGTGATAAAACAAAAGGGAAGACATAAATTGTTACATGTAAATAAATGTTTATACTAATGATGCCTCTGTGTTGTTTTGTCATTAGACGTCATATTCTGCCTGTTACCATCAAGCTAGTATGCCAGGAGTGGCCAAACTTTTCGGTTTGAGTAACGTTACTAAAAAATCTAAACTGTCAAGGGCCAATGGAAAATGAAGACCACCAGTTTTAGACCAGTTTCTAGTGAAAAAGCGTCTGCATTTTAGATCTGAAAATCTTATGCTACTGTTTGATGCTTTTATCATAACAGTAGGCTAGCAAAGATGTCACACCAGAAATATAATATTACATCAACGTCATTTTTTACTTCATTGAGGGCTAACTATATACCATGAGTAACCAGTCATTATGCTCTGCTGAAATATTGAATGAATTTCTAACAATACACTTTAATAAAGCAATATTTTAACCATGTGATAGGCCTGCCGTCCCTGCGTTACCTCAGAGCTGCGAACTGGATTTGACCCTTCTCGTGATCCGTATGGGGTGGAGAGTCATGTGAACCACAAAAGCGATAGAGTTCCTGGAACGAAGCAAAACAAACAGTACTGACAGCTGTAGCTTACAAGCTAAGAGGGCAGCTAGACTGCTGACAGACAGTTGTTGATTTACTGCTGTAGCTTGTTATTGCTGGTCTATATCCGGTAAGACGCTCTTACTTTTTTCTGATGTAACATTCTGTCATCTTTAGCCACAGATCTTGTAGTTCGTACTACATGTAGCGAGTTAGCAATAGCACTGGGTTGTCTTTCGCAATAACACAGTAACGTTATCGAAGTAGCTTTTACTATGAGAGAGTGACCTAACGTTATACTTGGTTGATCGTAAGTGAAGGAAGGCAGGCAGACAGAGTACGGTTCAATCTTCACTACTGTCCCATCTTGTGAGTTTGGCATTATTCGGAATTGTGTACGCTAACGACGCTAACGTTAAGTTATTGGCAGGCTATTGTTGTTGAACTTTAGCTTTGACATATCTCTCGCATGACCGACTCAAGAGCTTATAATTAAGCTAACTACGCCATAGTGCTTGCAAACATTCACCTAATGACAATTTTACGTATAATGACTCGTTAGTTGGACGCAAATTACTGGTGAGCTGTGTTCTGACACCATAACACATCGCCGTGATGATAAATAATGTTGTCTGGTAACCGATTGGTCAATGTAAACTATTTCCTAGGGATGGGCTAGTGGACCTGTTTACTTTGTGTTTGGCTGTCACTGTTATGCACTGAGAGGGGAAAGCTGCCATGTTAACACAGTCACAGAGATGGCCGAAGCTGTAAGACCAAAGAAAACAAAGTCTAAGACCACAGGAAAATCCCAGGTACATTTTCAATATTGGTACTTGTTTTGTTGTCATCATTTTATAGATAGCATTGGTGTTAACAGTATGTGTGTCCTCATAATCTACAACACAAAACACAAACATGTTGCCCCACCATGCTGACATAAATTCTGATTTGAGTTTTGCTCTTCATTGGAAGGACAAGAAGCATAAACACATTGAAAGTGTTAAAAAAGCGCCTGAATATGCCGAGTTATGTGACAAGGCATCAGCCCCTGAATGCTCAGCCCTGCCCAGTGTGGACTTCACAGACATCCCTCTCAGTCTGCCCCCAGAGGAGTCCCTCCCAGAACCCCAGGACCTGCCGCAGGCCCCTAGCACAGCACTAACCCAAGGGGATCACAATGCGGACCAAGACACAGGAACTTCATGCTCAATAGCAGCTGAGTCACTGCCCGTCAGTGAAAGCTCAGAGCAAGAGCGATCTCAAAAGCACAAAGATGCATCAGAGCCGCGAGAGATCAAACAGGACCAACCGCTCGCCCAGGCAGAGCACGGACACTACAGTCGGACTTTGCTGGAGTCGGCTCCCCAGATCTCCAGCGTTCCAGCTTTATATCCCGCTCTTCCCTCTCCCTCTGTGGATGTGGCAGCGCTCCTGTCAGCTCAGCCGCCGGGCGGCGCCGAGCTGTTGGCGGACGCCTCGCTGCAGCCCGTCTCCATCGCTGCCGCCTCCACCGTCGTCCCGGGTGGCCCTCAGCTGAGGGACCCGGCCGTGCTCCCCCTGGCCGAGCAGGAGTCCTCTCCACCCAGCTTGGTGCCGGTGGAGGCAGAGGCGGAGGCGGAGGCGGCCGAGGTGGAGAAGCCGCCGCGGCAGAGGCTGTACCCGGAAGTGCCCAAGCTGCAGTGCAGCGTCAGCACCGGCTCCATGGTCCAGGCCTTCACCAGTGAGCAGCTGCGGCTGTGGGAGCCGGGCTCCTGGCTGGAGAATGTGCAGCTGCACGAGGCCGAGTTCGAGGGCCTGGCGCACCAGGAGGGCCACGAGCTGCACGAGCTGCTGCTCCACTACTGGCGCTGCCGCAAGCAGCTGACGCAGGCGCAGACCGAGCTGCAGGCGGCCAACTCCGACTGCAAGAGCACACAGAACCGCATGTGGAGCTTTAAGGATGAGCAGCTCACCCTGCAGGTGAGGAAGAGCAAAGGGAACGAGAGATGCCACATCTTTGTAATTAGAGGATGAATCTCAATGCCCCCTAAGTCCCCTAAATCCCTGAACCCTCAAAGAACCAAACTAGTATGAATCAGCTAGTAATGTAGTGAATTTATCCCCTTTAGTCTTTGAGGATCCATTGCTTCGGGTTTACGATGGACCGACATAGACTAGTATCCATACTGTGATAATGTGAGGGCAACAATTTGATTTGACTGTCAAAGTAGCTAATTTAAGCATCATAAAACCCGACAATAAAGTGAAGCAGAAATCACGTGAGATAAATGTGGTGTATCACATGATGGTAATAACTATAACAATAACACGATTCCTTGTCTTTCTCCTTCCTAAGGGATTGTGTGCTGACCAGGTCAAAGTGTGTGGCTACCACCGCTTCCAGAAGGTGGTCCTAAGCGAGGCGGCGGTGGCCGACCTGCGACACCTGTTTGAGGCCAAGGCTGAGCTGCTGCACCAGACCGTGGCCCTGCACTCCTACACGTCTGTGCTGTCGCGCCTGCAGGTGGAGTCCTACCTGTACCGTCTGCTCTGCAGCAACCCCGTGACCAGGAGTGTGGCCGTACAGGAGACAAGCTCAGGCAAGTCCCTCTCAGAAAAACAAAGTGGTGTGTGTGTGTGTGTGTGTGTGTGTGTGTGTGTTTGGAGGGGGGGGCATGGTTGGAGGTGACTGTATTGATATTTTTGCTCTGAACTCAACAAGGTTTGTTTTGGTTCACAACAAGATGACCCATCAGTGTGTGTGTGTGTGTGTGTGTGGTGTGTTAATGGCTTTTTTCAAGCGGTTGCAGATGTCCTGGAGATATATTTATGTCAGTGTTGTTCTCTTTAGCCTGTCCCAGTGGAAAGTCCCAGCCCTCCTCTCTGAGGTCCCTGAAGGAGAGCATAAGTGTGCTGTTCAGCTTCACCCGCAGAGTGCTCGATGATTCCCCGTTCCAGGCAGACATTCACCTCTGGCTGCAGAGACTGGTAAAGAGTAGCTAATGCTATCAGTGTTGACTCAGTGGCTAATAGCTATTAATCTCTCTTCCTGATGCATCATGGGTAGCCCTCAGTAACACAGTACATTGCAACCCAGCCTCCTTTTCTGTTTGGAGGATAATACATTACTGGAAAAGGACAAAGAATGTTGTGAACACATTCTGTGATTTAGAAGCCTCTTAAATGAACTTGGCACTGTTTGTGGCAGTGTGTCCTGTTTGTTTATCCCTTTGCACAAATAAACAGCTAATTAATCCTCTCATAGATTTGCAGGGTAAGTTACCTGCTCTAGTTTGATTTCTGCTCAGTGTTGCAGTAGTATGTAAACCCATACAAATCCATCCATGTGCTGTATCTGGGCTAGCAGTGTTGCTTTTGTTTGTGTACCTGTACCTGTAGGTGTCGGTCCTGCACACGGTGGGCTCCACCGGAGAGCACCTGTATCTCCTCAACCACCTGCTCTGCTGTCCCGCTGGAGTCGGGAAGTGGGCAGTGCCCTTTCTACAGGTGAGGGGGTCTACAGTACATTGGACATGGTCTGTGATGACCATGTGTGTTTTTTTTTTGTGTGGTTTTTTATTTATTTATGATGTTTATAAAATGAATGCCTACCTTCTTGCCTTATTTCTGAAGTCTGTTGTACATTATGAAGATCTATTTTACAAAATGCTAAAAAGCCATTAAAAAATTCTTTTTAGAAATCTTTTTTTTTTAACATCGGATTAGTTGCATTTGGGTGAATGTTATCTATATGATTTGTCCTTACTCAACTCAAATAACAAAACTGTAATTTTACTGATGTTAACTGAGTAGCACATATACCGGTATATATTCAATGTACCGGATCAATATACTGTAGACAAAGAAACTGTTGAAACAGATGAAAAATTAAAATCAGACAAATAAGACTAAATGATAAGGCTAAAAGCGTGTATCTCATTTGGTTCCACAGATCACAGTGCTGGAGAATCCCTCTGGAGTGTACCACTTCATGCAGGCTCTGGCCATACTGATGTGTCCGGTCAGGTGAGGAGACCTTAGCCATCCAGAGCCGTGCTAGACTGGCGGATGTGGGTGATGGGCACAGACGGTGTCACATGTCAGGAATAATCCCTCCAATCTGGCTTTTTGTCACCATAGGAACCGCGCAGACTTCCTGTGTCACATGAAGCCGTGTGAGCCCAAGTCCCCCCCGGCCAGTCACACTGACCCCGCATCTGGGAACTGGACTTTGGTGGATGAGGGTGGAGAGGAGGTAAGCTAACCCTCATATCACCTGGGCTTGTGTCAGTCGTGAGCAGCACTGTAAACACATAGCGCGAGATAGCACTGAAGACGTCATTGGTGATCCCTGTATAAAGTACAGTATATTGAAAAGAAAGGACAAAAAAACAGGCTTTGCCTTATGTATTAAGCTGGGTTGTTTTTACTCGCTAGGAGTATCTGGCACACAGAAGATTGACTCATGAAATCCTGTTGCACAGCTGCAGTCGTCAGCAGCAGCTTGAGTCCACCGCATGCAGCACACTGTGTCTCTGTTGTAGTCGCGTTTAGTGGTTGTGGGCCATTTGCTCCGCATTGATAGATATGTCATTCTGCTCCGTCCCGCTGAATTAGCTCCCCAGGTCACATTGTGCTTGCTCAGCTGGCTAATTTCATAAAGACCCACAGAAACGGCTTGAGGACCTGGAGTCTCTCAGCTGAAGGCTTTTCTCATGGTCGTGTTCGTGCCCTCACAGGACGAAGACCCAGACTCAAGCTGGCTACTGTTGTCTGAGGATGACCTCATCGCACTCTTCTCTCAGTTCCCATTCGACGAGCTCTTCAAACATTTGCTGGGCATGTCATCAGAAGGTGAAAAGCAACTGCACTTAATGGCCATGTTTTGATTATTATTTTACAAGGTCAATGGGAAAGGTCATTTATAGAAGGGTATTTTAAGCATTGGGAAAGAACCTTCAAAACAAGTCCAGAACCTCTTTCTTTTAGTTTTGTATATTGATTTTTGTTTTGTTGTTATGTCACCTTTTGGCCACTTTAGGCAACTACCAACCTCAGGCCACGACTAGTCAGAAGATGATGAAGATATTCGCATTCGCCTCATCTGTTGTCGAGCTGCTAGCCGTGGGCCTGCAGACGTATAACCGAGCTCGCTACCGGCAGTTTGTGAAGCGCATCGGCCACATGATCAGGTCAGCGTTCCACCCGGGTCTGAGCTTTAGGATAAAGCAGATGTTCTGAACAGCCTCCAAGTGCCCTCAGATTTGCACATAAACATTTACAAGTCCATGACACTCTGTGTTTATAGATTCAAATGTTTTCAATTCAGCTTTCATTATTGTTGAGTTAAACATTTATCTAGATGTGGCTGGCTGGCTGGTTGGCATCTGAACCAGTAATGAGGTTGTCATCATCATCAAATGTGTCATTGGATTCAGCGTGTTATAATCTTTGTGGATAAAGCCTAGTGTGGTTTGGGCTGTGTCCTGCTCCAGGATGACCCTGTGCTATGTGAGCGATCACTGGGCCCAGTACATCAGCCTGACCGGGGTGGGACGGACCACCGTGCAGGAGCAGTCCTTCTCCATGGAGAAGCTGCAGGTGGAGTTCGACCACCTGTTCCTCCGGGCCGTGCTGCACGTCCTCAAGGCAAAGAGGTGAGACGTTGAGCACATGAGGAAAAATGAAGTGGTTATAATTGTCTGTTAATAACAACACACACCACATTTTTACATTTTTAAATGATGGTCAGCCAAGCTGAAGTGTCAACCATCTAACCGTAAACCGTAAATCCGTAAACCCCAAAATCTAACCCTGTAGTACATATTCCTTCCTTGTCATACTTCAATTACTGTAAACCAATGGTTTGTTGATTATGACTCCAAATTAAATGTTAAAGCTGTTATGTACATTCACTACATATTCACCAGGCAACATTTCTCAAATCTATCATGAGCCTTGAGTGTAACAAAGAATCATGTACTGTAATGGCCCTTGACTGAAGCAAAGAGCACAGTTGCTATTGATGGCTGATGTCTGATCTCTGTGTGTGTGTGTGTGTGGCTTGGAGGTTGGGGATCTGGCTCTTCATGTCGGAGATGCCCTACGGCACACTGTCCAGCGTCATGCTGTGGAAGATCTTCTACATCATGCACTGTGCTGAGACCGAGGGGCTGGACCGCCTCAGCTCGGGCCTGGACGTGGAGCTCTGTGTGCAGAGCCTCAGGGGTGAGACTGCTGCACTGCTATTAGGAGAGACCATTTCAGGCTCTAATTCCATAGCTGGACAAAACAATGCTTGAACATTCTATCGTTGCCCCCAACTACTTCCTGCTACATTTACATAACATATGGAATGTTCAACAGGAAGTTCTGGGGGACCAGCTTTGGAACTAGAACCTGAAACGGTCTATAAGGGAATATGTGGGTTTGCCTTATCCAAGTCTTTGTGTACGTATGCTAGTGCTGGGAAGAGGTACATGTTGTTACAAGGTGTATTCTCTGAGAATAGGTGGGATTTATTTTTTGCTTTGGAAAAAGAATAAAACTATTTGCTGTATATTTTTCAAGGAAGAATAAGAAACGCACACACACACACACACAGGTTATTTGGGGAAATTTAGGTGGTGTTATTCACAGTAAAATAACAGTGACTTTAGGGAAAGATTTTAATGTCTTCCCTGTAGAGCAGTGAATTCTTTGGCTTTGATTTACTGACTTCCCTCAAAACACCTGCAGACACTGAAGAGTTCTCAAGAAATCCAGAGCTTATGAATCATAGTGATAACATTCTCTTTGTCTCGGTCTGTGTGCGTGTGTGTGTGTGTGTATGCGTGCATGTGTGTGCGGGCGTGTGTGTGTGTGTGTGTGTGTGTGTGTGTGTGTGTATGTGTACACACTGTCAGAGCCCAGCCACCAGGAGAAGTTTGAGCGCTGGCTCTCAGAGATAAACAGCTCAGACGGGATCTGCCTGCTCACCACGTTCGCACACATGGCTCAGCCCAAGCGTACAGACGCCGACCCCGAGTTTGTCAAGACCATCGTGCTGGAGATCTACGAGGTAACGCAGGGCTTAGCTCCCCCGAATAAACAGACTCTCAGCTCACATCGGTCAGATCACTCCATTCATTAATGAAAACATAAATGTTGATATATGCAATAAATTGTCTATATACCAGACATTAGTTTTCTAAATAGATAGTATTATGAGGACTTGCTATTGTCATTTTTTCATACTCACTGGCTCAGTTTTGAGTACATACTGTTTCAAGAAGTGATTTATTTTTGGAGCGAAATAGAGCATTCAGACATTGTGTTTTATCGTTGAAACGGTCTACAGTATAAAGTATGCGATGCCTGTGCCACTGCAGGTGGCCTACGTGAGTGTTGCCACACGGGAGACCTTCTCTAAGGTGGGGAGGGAGCTACTGGCGGCCATAGCGGCTGCACATCCCCACGTCATCTCCGTGCTGCTGGAGCGTCTGCAGGAGACCATTGACAAAGTGGGCATGGTGAGAGCCTTTAGGATTGGGTGTTATTACCATTGACAAAGTGGGCAATGCATGGTAAGAGTGTTTAGCATTGGGTGTTATTACCATTGAGAATGTGGGCATGGTAAGAGCGTTTAGCATTGGTTGTTATTACCATTGACAAAGTGGGCATGGTGAGAGCGTTTAGCATTGGGTGTTATTATCATTGACAAAGTGGGCATGGTGAGAGCGTTTAGCATTGGGTGTTATTACCATTGACAAAGTGGGCATGGTAAGAGTGTTTAGCATTGGGTGTTATTACCATTGAGAATGTGGGCATGGTAAGAGCCTTTAGGATTGATTGTTATTACCATTGACAATGTGGGCATGGTAAGAGCGTTTAGGATTGATTGTTATTGTGAGAAACCCTGTTTTAAGACAGTATATGCCCAAATGTCCTCCTTGAGACCTGCATATTAAAAACTTAGTGTGGTTCATGAATCAAATTTCCAGTTGTTCCCATGACGTCAACATAAGACAGACTATTGACATCAAGACAAACAAGTTAAAAACTTTTCTTTTAAGTTTAGTTGTTGTAAGTTAGTTGTTTAGTAGGTTGTTGAAATGGGTGTCGTTTGCCGTGTTGTTCCCAGGTGTCCCTGTACCTGTTTAAGGAGCTCCCCCTGCACCTGTGGAAGCCCATAGCCAGTGAGGTGGGCCTGATCCGGGGCTGGCTGCTGGACTTTGGCCTCCCTGCCGTGGAGAACAAGCTGGCCTGCATCATCCTGGAGGGACTTAACTGGGGCTACCACCCTGTAAGCCTCTACAGTCTACAGTCATCAAACACACAGCCACTTCCACCCAGCTAAATATAGACTTCAGACGTAAAAAATAATATCCCATCTTTTGGTAGGATGATTTTAAATACTCGGTATCAGGTCAGCTAAATTTAAAAAGCGCCCTTACAGTATCTCTACTGTAGGCATTTTTAATCTATTTTAGGATTGATTAATTAATTGCGTGTGGACCATTTCTTGAAACCAAATGCTGATATGTGTCTGTGTCTGTGTGTTTGTAGAATGGTTGTCTAGCCTTGCCAGATGCCTTGCACACAGAGATCGCTCTGCTGGCAGTGGAAGCCTATCAGAAATACCTCACAGACAAACCATATGGGGGCATCATCTCAGAGAGCATCAAGCAGGTTTGTGAAGAGTTTCCACCTTGCCACTATGCCAGCTACAGCATGGAAAAGAGACGCTGTATTTGTTGCTTTAAAGCAACACTCCACCATTTTTGGAAATATGTTAATTTTCCATCTTCCCTCGAGTTAATTAACTGAGCCAAACCTTTCTCCTATTCATCCAGTCCTTCTCTGACTCTGGCTATACCAATTTTA
>JASCQY010000293.1:9384508-9405301 GCA_030264315.1 Sardinella tawilis | reverse complement strand
GCTTAAAAAGGTATCGCCAGACTCAGAGAAGGACTGGATGAACAGGAAAAAGGTATGGCTCAATTAATTAACTCGAGAGGAGATGAAAAATGAACATATTCCCACAAATGGTGGAGTGTTGCTTTAACTTGTATGTTCAGCCTTGACAGCCTTATTTGTAGCTTATGGGCTTTATTACCTGTTCCAGTGACCGTTAAAACAGTTCATTCTGTACTGACCCTACATTATGTATTGTTCTCCCCTCTGTTTGGTCCTCCCCTCTGCAGGTGTCCTATCTGGCTAACGTAGTAAGGCTGGGTCAGACTCCAGAGGCCTCCTTCAACCAGTGGGCCTGGGATCTGGTGCTGCGTCTGAAGCTTCACGACAACGAGCGCCGCCATCAGAACGCCTGGAACCCTGTGCCCTCCAGCCCCCCGATAGTGCCGGACATCACCGACGTACCCACCATGCACCCGGTGCTCAAGGCCGTCAAAGCAGGCATTCCCATTGGCTGCTTCCTGGCCATTGAGATGACCACAACTGGACACAGGTTAGTAATAACAAAACAAAGCGTCCAAAACTTCAGTCGTAAAAAAGATTGTTGTGTATTTATTGTAAAAGAAAATATCACTGATGTTGTATATGTTTGTAAATGTTTTTTTTGTCTGTAACAGTTTGGAGAAGTTCTGCAGTGAGGGTATTGCTCTGCTGAAGGTCCTGGTCCAGTCTCGACACCTTAAAGGCGTGGTCCATGTTCTCGACAACCTCCTTCCTCTGGTCTACCCGTGCCAGTTCTACTTGCTCAAAAACGAACAGTTGAGACACTGTTTTCTATTTATTCAACGTTAAACAAATGTTTGGACTCCAACAAGACTTTGAATGTCATTAAGTGAGATTATTTCGGGGTTATGAGTGGAGATTCGCCTCTTACACGTGCTCTTTTAACATGGCAGATTCCTGAGCTGCATCCAGATGTTTCTTCAGCTGGACAGCGGGACCCCCCAGGGAGTGACCCAACAGGTCACGCACAAGGTGGCCCAACACCTCATCGGAACCTCCCACAGCGAGAACGTCAAGCTCCTCAACAGTGTCATTCAGGTAGGGTCACATGACTAAAGACATCAGACACCCCCAGAAAAACAGGCTCCTGAGGCTTCCCAACATCTCTAGTTACTTGCTGGTTTCAAAAACACACCCCAAAAAAAGAATCTGAAGGAAGGAGAAATGTACTGTCTTTTCCAGTCCTAATGAATTCCTTTCAAAGTCAACATAGCGTTTGTGGTAGTCACTAATTAGATTTGTTTTTTCTTTGTCGTGTTGGACGTGAAAAAGTCTCTCGAGGTGTGTATTTCAATGATCCTGATTCCGAGCCAACATTTCTTGTCGTACACAATCCCAACCAGTAATGGAGTGCATAAATAAACATTCCGTAAGAGTAGCGCTCCAATGACCTCCAATGACCTCCAATGGATGTGTTGAATTTTCCCACCAGGCCCACATCCTGGAAAGTTCTAGAACTGGCCGCGTGGGAGCCGTTGCGGTTCTGGAGTTCTGGGTGCAGGTTCTGACCGAGCAGAACCTTTGGCACCGGGACAAGACGGTGCTCTACCTGCTGGATCACCTGAGCCGAGCAGCCTTCCTCCACCAGCACGAGGAGTGTCTTCAGAAGATCCTCTACCAGCAGCATAAGGTAGAGCCCAGACCAGTGGCAGACAGCTCTCTCTCTCTCTCTCTCTCTCTCTCTCTCTCTCTCTCTCTCTCTCTCTCTCTCTCTCTCTCTCTCTCTCTCTCTCTTTCTGCTGCCCACGTACAGCTTGAGAGACAAAAATAATAATAAAAAAAAAACATTTGAAATGCACATTCAAGACTTTATCAGTCATATTCCCAGCAGTTGCCCGATATTTAAATTAGCTTCCAACTTTTCAATCGCTGCAAATGGCTGCATCTTCCAGTCATTTCCCAAGGGTTATTCTTTTTTTTTGAAGATTTAAGAAGTGTTATTGTCACTTGCATAGAAATACTAAGTGTAAGACATGTAGTGAAATTGCTTCCTGTAAGTCCCCCTATACTAGAGTTGCTAATCCAGCATCTCTCTAGATATATGTCCACAGTGTTGCTCAGTTTGTTGTCGACTTCTGACAGCCAGGGCTGATTAGGGTCACAAATTGATGCAGGAATGGAGCTCCCTAGAATAGCACCCAAAGGCCATGTTTTTGTTACTTGTTGACCAGTGGGGCGGATAATTGCTGACATTGCTGCTGCTGCTTCCCTTTCATCAGAATGCCTTGGGTTTCCATGGAGACAAAGGCCTTCTGTCATCGCTGATGGGCTGGATAGTGGCTGGCAACGTGACCCCCTCCTTTGTTGAAGGCCACGCCATGACTGAAGAGGCAAGCCCCATTAGCGTTCATTTCTTGGCATTTATCTCAGTGTTTTTGTGAAAGAGTTATTAGCAGCAATAATATTGCATGCATCAAAAAGCATACATTACAAATCACGTCTTTGTTGCTTTGTTGTTTCTGTTCACGGGTCTTGCTAATGTGTTGTACTGTATCAAGCCTGTTTATCAACGCCATCCTATACAATGTATTGCCCTCTGCTATTCCACACTTAGAAAGGCCATGTGCTCATGATTAATTCAACTGTTTTTGGCAGTAGCTGTCCTCTCGACAGCAGCAGTGGAAGCCTAGTGAGTTAGAGATGTTCAGAAATACACACCATAAAACTTACAGGTGTTGCGTCAGACTAGTTAACATTTCTTGTTTAATGTCAAAACAAAAAGTCTCAAAGCATCTCAGAAAATCTTTTACTAGGGTGGTGTTTCGTTTTATCATGTTAGAACTAAAGAGGTGTGGATTTGTGCTCTATTTTGGTCCAGTTTATATACGGCATCACCAAGAGCAGATTGCTCCTTTGACAAATATGCTCCTAGTTTGACTTTATTTCTGTAGGTGTCGATTCCCTCCTCCTCCCACCGTGCTGTTATGTCCTCTGTGTCCTACCGACTGTAGGTGTGGTTTGCCTGGCTGGTGCTGAACATGGAGTCCATCTTTGAGGAGGACTCGCAGCTGCGGCGCTGTGTGGAACACGAGCTCCTGTCCAACCCAGGCAGCCCCCCTGACCAAGCCCTCAAGGTGCAGCCTGCGGCGGGCCATTTGCTACACACCACCCCTTCTAATGAGCCGGGACTCCCCACTGACACTGCCATTAATTATGGACCATTACCTCAACATGCATGTAACCTGAGCCCAGCATGTTGCACTGTTCATTTACTGTCGGACCTGCATATTTTGCCCATTTTCACAGTGTGATATACTTTGAAAGGGAACCCCTTCCCCCTCCCTGCCCACTGTACTGTATGTAAATTGCCAAGGCCTTTAAGGCATACTGTAGTTGGTGTATTAGGTGACCTTTCCATCATTGGTTTGCTCAGTAAGCTAATGCTAGCTGTCGCTCCCATTGACAGAAGGCTCAGGTGCGTCTGAAGCTGCACGTGGTGCCCTCCCTGCAAAGGATGATGGTCTACCGCTGGGCCCAGCAGGCTCTGGCCACGCCCGCCGACCACCCGCTCCTGCCGCTGGTCTGGCAGAAGTTCCTGCAGCTCTACCTGCGGCAGCCAGGCCCAGAGTTCGGGTAGGGAAACATCGGCTGCCCACTGTCCGTGTCACGCTCTTTCATAGCACACACTGCTACAGTGTAGTGTAGTGTTCAACTAGTGTTCAACACTACACTACAGTGTACATTAGTGTTCAACTAGTGCATTAGTGTTCAACTAGTGTTCAACACTACACTACAGTGTACATTAGTGTTCAACTAGTGTGCAATTTCTTCCTTGAAGTCCAGAAAATGAGGACATTAAAAGGATATTCCTGGGTAAATCTACCCGTAGTCCTGTTGGTCAAGGTCAATGAGTACACTAGGGAAAGATGAGAAGATGTGGTGCATTATTATAAGAGAGAATAGCAAACTGCAAGCTAACCCTAGTAACTAGTGAGGGCCCTCATGAGTTAGCATTCACTGTCGGTTTGCTTTCGCCTGAAGGATAACTGCAAATGTATGTGGTGAGAGTTATAGAGGTTTACTGAAGACAGCCTTGGTGTCACCTTTGTGTTGTGAAGGTCATCCATGAATGGCTGGGTTGCATTGTCTGTTTGTCTGTGTGTATGAAATACATATATTTAACAGATATATGTTGTAAATAGAGTACGAATAAGTCATAAATAAGCTCTTTTGTTGGCTCTTACTGATACATGCATCTCTTGACTGATTTGTCTTTTTCAGTCTCCAGATTGAATGATTGACTGATTTGTCTTTTCCAATCTCCAGATTGGAGGCTAAGGGCTGCATCGGGAAGCGTTACTTCCACACCTCGGCCCACGTGTCCCTGCTGAAGGACCTGAGGCAGAGGCTGGTGGAGGTGTCGGACTTCCACCACGCCGCCAGCAAGGCCCTGAAGGTGCCGCGCTCCCCCAGCGAGGGTGTGGGAGACGGGGAGAGCCAGCCTGCAACCCCCATCACCCAGTACATGACCTCCCCAGAGCTGCACATTGAACTAGTCAGGTACTGCTGGGTCACAGATTGACAGTATTGTCATAACACTAGTGGAATATTTTACAATGAAATATCTGTGTGTACCACATGTAGTTTACTAGTGTTTCTTTGCCTGTGTTCCTCATTTATAACTAAACATAAACCAGGTTTTGTTATTTCATCAAATCCAAATTCAAATCAATTTGTCATGTACCTCTCAGTCACTTATATTAGCAGTGCCTCACTCTCTTGTGTCCCAGGCTCTTTGGAGTGTTTGCCGTGTGGCTGGACGATGAGACGCTGCAGAAGCAGGAAGTGTACCTGCCCTCGCTGCCAAAGCAGTATGACGCACACAAACTGGCCAAGATCATGCAGAGGCAGCAGGTAGGAATCCCTCTACACTCACACACCCACAGGACACGTGACTCTTCTGTCTTACTGTGTGCTTCCTCTGGCAACAGGAGAAATTACCATTTGTGTGTGTTTACAGTTCAGGTCAGAGCTATTACCCCCCATGTATAAAATTGTCCTGAATAGACACACAGTTTATTTTTCCATGAAAATAAACCATAACAAAAACTGTTTAGGCTTCTGTTTTTGTTTCTCCTAAAGGACAAAGACAAAATCTCCACTATTTTTTTAAGATACTTCACTGATATGCGGACTAGAAACTAGAAAACTGCCAAAATGTCAGAATGAAAATGACTTGTGTTCTAAAATGGATAGTCAATAGCAGAGCCATATACAGGTCTTTACATGGCTCTGGTCAATAGCGCAACCTTTCTGCCTCAAAACGGACATCAGCCTGTTTTTTGTTGTTGTTCCTAACTACACTACGTGGCTCTTAGGGTTTCATAGTCAATATTTCCATCTGAAAATGTTTCTATTTTATCCAAATACTGTGGTATTCAATTACTGACATTAATCTCAGGTCCTCAGATGAGGACTTTTAGTAGGTGTTGGATTTGGATGCAGTCTTTGAGTCTTTGAGTCGTTGTCTCGCTGTGGCAACCCAAAGCTAGACTGACATCAACGTGTTTATCCCTCAGAATGACAACATAATCACCTGTCTTCATGATCCTATGCACCTGATCAAGGTTCCCTATGCCTGAAACTCCTAGTACTAGTAACCCTGCCCCTCGGCATTCGCCCCAAATGAGCTACATTATTACTGCATGTGTGTGTTTGCCCCTAATAGCATGATGTGTCACCTTCAGTGAAAGCCTTGCTGAATGATTGTGTGTAAATATGTTATTTTGTGTGTGTGGACTGGAAACGTGTTGACATATTTAGTTGTGTGTATGTGTGCGGGTACTGACGGCACATGTTCTTATTGCAACGCAAGTGGCATTAAATGGGAGTGTCTCCCAAATGGCCAAGCACACCGTGCTGCTTGAAAGTGTGTGTGTGTGAAGGCTTTCCATACCATGTCTATTCCCGCCAGTTGTGTAGTGCCTCAGACATCAAAGCAAATAAATCATGCTCCACAAGTGCACTTCAGAATAGAGCGAGAGAGAGAGTGTGTGTGTGTGTGTGTGTGTGTGTGGTTACCCCGATAGCATATAACCTAATTTTTCATTTAATCATGTCTGCAAATATATTATTTTTGTCTAGTGGGCTACAAATATATGTGTGGCTGTTTGCATCATCTGTGTGTGTGTGCGCGTGTTCCAGGAGGTGTGGATGGAATATGTGGACATTGAGCGTGTGCAGCACGAGCTGAACGAGGTGCTAAACCTGTGGCAGAAGGTGAAGAGTGAGCCGTCCTTCCTCCACGCAACCAGCAACTCCATCTTCACCGACTTCATTAATCCCCACGCCGGTACTTCCAGTCGCACACACTCTCTCTCCTTCAGTCAGCATGTAGTCACACCACCACACTCCTAATGTGTAGCCCATCTTAAGAGGGAAGCAAATTGAGGCTGTCGTCTGCTTAAACACTTGGCCCAAATGAATGCATGTGCCAAGTGTGTCTGTCACAGTTCTCTGGAGAGTAATTACCTCCCGCTATTGGGCTGTGTCAACTTTAATGAGATCTCCCAAGAAATCGCCCTTTTATTGAGGACACTTGGGCGGCAGGAGTGAATAGGTTGTCGGCTCGTCATGCCTGAGGATAGAGGATAGAGGATAGAGGATAGAGGATGGGCCGGATGAGTCAGATGAGTCCAGAGTGCAGTGAGGGCCTCCACATACTGTAGTTAATGTCTCCCTATTGCTGCCTGATACTGTAGCAAGTAATAGATTCTGGGTCTTTTGAAAAGAACTGTATGAACTTTATAACAGTATTGGAAGAGATTTATTTTGACGTCCCTGGTTGTTGAAGAAGTGATTGTTTGCCTGGTAGAGCTGTCCACTAAATAATGATATTTATGTATGACGTATATCTAAACTATCTAAATAAGCATACACATCTACTGTATGTATTGCATATATCTAAATGAGCATACGCATCTATAAATATATTCAAGTAAGCATGAGCATTCATCGCCATATTAAGGTTGTCATATTAAGTGTAATAAGATTAATATCTCAGTTACTCTGCTCGTTCCTGAAGTCTAGAACATCGCTGTGTGTGTTTTTGTTGTAGCCAAGGAGCGCATCCTGACTAACCTGAGGAAGCACGACTCCCCACAGGCGGCCCTGGTTCTGATACCCATGCGAGCCCCAGTGCCCGACGTCCCCACCGCCTGTCTGTCTGACGAGGCCGCCTCGTCTTCCCTCCTCCTCGATGCCCTCACCAGACTCCAGCACCAGGCCAGGTGACTGACACGCACTTTCAGCAAAGATCATGGAATATTGACCAAGATAGAGCAACATAATACGTTACAATGGGAGTGAACGCGAATAGTTCCGGTCTGCATAAGTCGACACGTCACAATATAAACTTTTACCCGATCTTTTGCATTAGCGAATGAGGGTTCGACTCTGGTCTGCATAAAGGGGGATTTTGCCCCCCTCCCCCTTGCAAAAATAGAACACAGAATTTAACGGACGTTGGTTCCTCTCGCTGCGCTTTTACCCTCTCTGCTTTCAGTGTCATTTTTATTCTCTTTTTTCTCTGCCTCATTCAGTTAACTTTTGTTACCGGGTTGCAACTCGTCTACGTTGTGTCTAATTTTCTTTTTCTTTACTAGACAGCACTCTGTGGCTTCGAATAACCAACAGATATGAATTTACACCAGAGTTCCCCTATAGCCGAAAGGAGCATTATACAGAAATATTCCTTTGAAAACGAGAACAGATTCTTAGAAACATAGCCAAACATCTTAACACATCAGCACTTTCTCTTCTAAAGCATGTCATCGCCTGAGAAGTTTCTGCCTTCTGGATAATGACATCAGTATTATTCAACAGCATGTACACCACATCACCAGCAGTCATTGAACATTTAAAATAATATTGCATTATTTAATGCCCCACACTTCAAAGTGGACCTTTGAAGTTGAATATTCCACATCAATAATATACTTGATCCCAATTAAAGTGTAAATAGCACTGTCAGCCTTTCCTGACATGCAAACATTTATGATGTCGAATAAAGGCTTACAAAATACTTTTAAAGTATTATTCCTCTTTCTCTCTCTCTCTGACACAACACTCAGTTCCTCATTACAGGTTCTCTCGCTCCTTTTCTCTTTCTCTCTCCCTCTCTCTCTCCCCCTGTGTTTGCAGGCTTGCAGCGCTGCGGGAGACCCAGCAGGTGGCGCTGGACAGCGAGCTGCTGGAGTTGCTGCCTCAGCTCTACTGCAACCGGGAGGAGCAGCTCAGCATGCAGCTGGAGTGCAAAGGCAAAGGGGGCCAACCCTGCCAGGGCGCAGCCCACATCAGCGCCAAGGTCAGGGGTCACGCCTGGGCCCCCACATTCCTGTGCGCTAACACACACAGTCATTCGGCCCCTTTGCTATTGTTCCCCTTTTACCTTTTTACCATCTAGAGGTTTTTGTTTGTTTTTTTACATCACGCCAATTAAATATAATAGTTTGTTTCTGAGTTGTTATGAATGACTTAGCAAAAAGGACATTGGAAGAATTGCTATTTTGGCTAATATTGGCTAACGTTATTATTCAGCCAGTTACCTGGTTATTGATCTGCCATCGACAACATGTCTGACTCCAATCTCAGCATAAGATTATGATCATTGTGTGGAATTGATGGATTGTATGAGACTGATGTATATGCTGTGTATTCACAGTATACTTAATGTACATGTATACAGTATGTACCATATGCATTATGTTCAAGTATCTCTTTTAGGCCTGCATGGTGCTGGCTATGCGCTCATTAATGTTTCTGTGTGTGTGTGTGTATGTGTGTGTGTGTGTGTGGCGGTGGGCCCCCCCAGTATGAGGGCATGCACCTGCAGGAGCCAGTCCAGACGCAGATCCTGTCCCTAAAGAGCGACATCAAGCAGCTGCAAACGGACGCCATGAAGCCCCCGCCACAGAGCGTCGCTGAGGCCGCCGTCCACACGGAGAACTTCATCACGTTAGTATCCTCATTTTCACTGTCCTTAAAGCTTAGAGCGTAGACGAGCCCACCGTCCACACAGAGAACTTCATCACGTCAGTATCCCGATATCCTCATCGTCCTTACCTGTTAATCTCAGACCTGTGTTTCACACTCTTCAGTCTACAGTATATCTAAATGCATGTTAGGAAAGAATATATTGAGTGTATAAGGGAACTATGACAAGAAGTACCTGTATGTTTGTTCTAATAATCAAATATATTTTTATAAATACATAGTTTTTTTCTGGTATGAGTACTCAAGATGGTCTTTAAAAAGTCTATTATTTAGTAGTAGATCTCACATAAACCATTAATTTTCATTGGAAATAGACAAATAAAAGAGATAGAATTCCTATTCTACCCTGTCCTATTTCTGTTTAATTTTAATCTCTTGTAATAGAATGTTTGCTTGGCAAAGTTGATGTTTGCAAAGATGCTGACATGACTTTTTTTGGGCCCACGCTGCTCAGTTCACTGGTCAACGCCTTCAAGCAGCACCCATCCCCGGCCGTACAGAAGGTGGGCATTGCGGCCTTCTATCAGGTGGTGTCATTTGTGTGCGAGGACACCCTGCGTCATCCACCCACGCGCCAGTTCTTCTCCTCCTGCGTGGAGATCCTGGGACAGGTAGGCATTACCCGACTGCCTGTGGCCACCTGCACACTCACTCTCACTCTCTTACTCTCACTCTCTCAATTCAATTCAATTCAAGAAAGCTTTATTGGCATGAACGTTTCAATAACATTATTGCCAAAGCTCAATAATATACAGGTATACATACATAGGTATATATCCACATATTCAAGTCTCTCTCTCTCTCTCAAGCATACTGAGCTTGAGTACGAAAACAAATTTATTACACCTGCAGTTGTTTTCTTCTCGGTCTGTGTCGCTCTGTACAAAGTAAGGTTATGTCTCATTAGACACACACACACACCCACACACACACAGTGTGCTCACACACTCCACACTCCACAGCTCCACACTCTAAAGTATAAACACCAATTAAGATAATCAGTCACTAGTGTATACACTTAGATGAGTTATAACAGTGTGTATAACAGGTACATACAGTACACTCACTCACTCACACACACACACACACACACACACTCACTCACACAAGCACAGATACACACACACTCATAGCCATCTATGGCTACATGGACGTTAGCCATTGTCCACAGCTGTCCGTGTGTGTGTGCCCAGTTCTCACACACACACGTGGTGTGTCTCTCCTCCGTGTTGTGCTGCTGTCCGCAGGTGTTTATTCAGGGGGTCCAGACGGAGTGCAGGCACATCCTGAAGACCATCCTGCAGAACCGCCGCCTCTGCAACCTCCTCTCGCCCTTCTTCACCCCCAACGCCTCGCCGGCCGAGCTGGTGGCCCTCTACGAGGAGGTGGTCAACGCCCTGCACGCCGACAGCGGGGACGTCATCTTCATGCTCCTCACCAAGGTTCAAATGACTCCGACTCACTCACCCAGTCAAGCAAGAGAGAAATCGGACCTAGAACATTCTCAATTTATCCTTATCAGCTTCACAACAGTCAATGCGGAATCATATTGAAGTGTAGACTTGACATGAGTCCTGATGTCCCCCCTAAGCACTTAATGCTAAGAGACTTCACAGCATGAATTAGCCAATCTTATTATAGCCAATCTCCACCTTCGGCATTGGTGTCTGGTTTGTCCTTTCGGGAAATATTTTCCTACAATGACCAGCGGACAGTATACCAGCTACTGTAGGGCTTTAGGTGGGGCAGTGGGATTCACCTTATCTGTGTCAAGTATTACAGATTAAAGGAGAAATGTTTTGTTTTCCTGTGCCCCTATCAGGTAGCCTTAACTGTCATTCTCATACCTACTCCCAGATTTATGCAACTTCAAACGACAGGAATATTGATCGATTCACACCGGATTTCTCTTTCAAGATTTGCGACCCCTGCTGCGAGTGACCTCTGTTTCTTCTCTGATCCCTCCCGCCCCTCTCTCCCCCTCTCCCAGTTTGACCTGAGCCAGTGGTTGGCGGGGGCCCAGCCGGCTTTCCCCGAGCGCAGCCGCCTGATGGAGCTCATCCACCTGGCCTTGGGCGCCTGCGGCCTGGAGCCCGACGCCGAGGTCCACATGCCCTTCAACCTCTTCTGCAAGCACTGGACCCGGCTGCTCTGCCACCAGTTCCCCGACCACTACAGCGACTTCCTCCGGCTCCTCATGCAGAGTACGTCATGGGGGCTGGAGAGAGAGGCCTACAGACACACACACACACACACACACACATGCGCACACACACATACACACACTGGAGAGCAGAGTACTGTATGTCAGTGGGAGCCGCAGAGAGCAGCCCACACACACACACACACACACACACACACACACACACACACACACACACAGTCTGGAGAGCAGGGTACATCAGTGGGAACAGCAGAGGGCCTGCACTGATTAAAAGCACTTAAACACACACTCACACACACGCACAGTCTGGAGAGCACTCTGAGAAATTGGGAAAATAGAGCCATGTTGAAAACTTGAAGGGCACTCTGGGGGAGAACAGGCCTCTAGCAAGGCCAAATGCCCGCTCACAACATTAACTAAAATTAGATTCAATTTTTATATTGGACCTGTTATTCAGATCTAACCCCAAATGTAATGGCTGATTTGAGGACCCATGCTACACCCCCACCCTACCTTCACCCTCACCACCACCACCACCTCTCCTACCTTAACTAAAATGAAATGAAGTTCATAAATCTGACCTGTTGTTCAGATCTGACCACAAATTTAATGGCTTATTCCTGGAACCCTGTCACCCCCCACCTCACCTCACCTCACTCCACACCACCCCACAACCACCACCGCTAGTGCTACCAACTTTTAAAGAGACATTGGTATTTTATGCATAATTCGACTTAGACAGACAGACAGACAGACAACCACTCAGACATGGCTTTCTCCCATGTCTCCCATGTCATGTCCCCTGTCTTTACAGACATATTATATGTATGTAAACAAGTACGTCTAAGCTAAAAAACAAGGTCAACAGACATAAGTCGCGTGCAAACACCGCTGTCACTGAAAAAAGCAAAACGGTTCCGACCGACTGACGGACCGACGTAGCGGTGTATAGAGTCACTGCATGCGACTAAACATTCCGAACGCTCTGGAGGTGCTTGTGTTCAGTTTAGTTTTAGTTTAGAAAAGTGTTTTAGCGCCTGTTTTACCATTGTTGTCTCCTCAGGCAGTATTCTGCTTTATTGATCCACCAAAGGCCACACGAGACTAAACCTGCAGAGGCTTCCTCTCCCTCAGAGCTCTTTAAGGGCCGAAAACATCCACGGTTTGTTTCCCTGCCACAGATTACAGGAAGGAGTGGCGGTGGCGGCGGCGGCGGTGGCTAATGAAGTGTTGTAAATGAGACGAGACGTGGCGAGCTCTATTATTTAGGCTCCGAGGGTCTGCACGTCTTCAGCGTCACGAGAGATGAAGGCCTTGAAAGGCAGCAACACTGGTGCTGTTGGCAGCGTTGATTCATATTCATCGGCAGCAGCAGCAGCAGCAGTGTGTCCTCAGAGTATACTCTGCCTTTTCATATTTAACACTGCAGGATAGAAACATATAGTCTTGGCGTTTCTGTGTTGGTGTGTGTGTATGTGTGACTGATTGGAAATATTGTAGCCTTTGTGTGTGTGTCTGATTATGAATCTGACTGTATCTGATTATGTATCTGACTCTATGTGTGTGTGTGTGTGTGTGTGTGTGTGTGTGTGCTCATGTGGATGAACGGCAGGTTCCTCTGAGCAGCTCCTGAGCCCTGAGTGTTGGAGGTCTTCTCTCAGGGTTCTCGGCTGCTCCCCGCCACCCACCCGGAAGAAAGTGGCCAGAGCCCCCAGCTCCTCAACCTCCGCCTCCGCCTCCTCCGCCACCTCCTCCCCGTCCCCCAAGGCTGGCTCTGGGTCCGCGACTATCTACCTCTCCCCACAACAGGTAGCTGAATCACTGCTGCCCAGATATTTCAATGGCACAGTTCAATAGCTCGAAAGTAGATGAAGGGGGGCTTCATATTAAAATGACAGCTGCCCTGTCTTTCCAGCGTCGTCTATTTGTGTCTACGTACTTGTTGTAACGAGGCCAATGTCACCGACTTCGTGTCCTGTGCGCACTCTGTTTGCCTCAGGTGGACGAAACGATCGAGTGGCTGTCCAACTACTTCCTGAAGCTGCGGCTCTCTAAGGGGGACTTCCGCAGCTTCGGGCTCCTGTCCAAGTGGGCGCCCTACATCGAGGAAGTGAAGGCCCTCCTGGGCTACCTGCTCAAGTACGTCATCGATCTGGAAGTGAACAACTGTGCCAAGGAGCCGGTGGGGAGTGCGAGGCTGCTTAAAGGTACAGTAAGCCACTATAAAGGTAGCCAGCTGGTCCATAGCTGTGTGTGTAGTACTGTAGATATGTTGGTAAACTTGTGCTAGTGAGTGAAATTGCGTTACGTTTATTTACATGTACGCAGACACTTTTATCCAAAGCGACTTACATTCCTCAACTATCAATTACATCAGAAGAATGCTGGCACGTCCCGACCTACATTCCAATGGAAGCAGTGGTCGAGTCATACAAGCTGCCAAAAAATGAACCGAAATGATGCAACCTGCATGGAATTATTAGCGTTTTTAGCGAGGCAGCAAAATAGCGTAACAATGGGGGCAAGTAGTTTATGTAGCTTTTACGTTAGAAGCGTGCCCCCATTGCTACGCTAGTTTGCTGCCATTAAATGCCTTGCTCAAGGCTCAAGGCTCAAGGCACAACGGTGGCTGCCGGGATTCGAACCCTCAGTTTATAGGCTACTAGCAGTTTATAGGCTACCTTAGCAACTATACCACTAGCGCCCAAGGGTTTTCTTTCAATCACTAGCGTGCTCAGTTCTCAGTCCATGGTGCAGCTAGCTGCAGGTTCGAGCCCAGGCGTGTGCAGGGCTGTACCGTGCAGGACAACGCAGGTTACGCGGTGATGGGTTAATCTTTAGTGACAGAGTCACTCACTCACACAAATATGTGTGCCATTGTCATTGATTTTTATACCCCATGGACTGTGTGGTTTATCAATGTTGTTATTGTGTGGCCTATTTATTTTGGGTTGACCCCTCTGGCACTTGGTGATGAGTAAGGGCACATGCTGCCGAATTCTGTGTATGAAATAGTGTCTCATAACTGTGTATTTGTATTATATTTAGAACACCATTATCACATGAACACAGCACACATTCACTCTGCTTGTCTTTCAGCTCTCCAAGATCTGCAGACTAAAATGGCCAAGCTCTTCAAGCCATGGATTCTGGTTCTAGACACTGATGATGCCAGGTACAGGAATGCCCACCATCTGTCGTAACTTTCCCCTTTCCCTTTCCCTCAGTCTGAACACCTCCTGATGGACACACATACATTTACTCTGCAGTGGGTGGGCAAGCACTTTGTGCCGACTGAAACTGTTGCTTTTGCTTTCAATCACCATTTACATGTACTGTTTGGAAGCCAGAAAATCTTGCCTTCCAATAATTCCCTGAGTTCAGTAGCAGTAGCCTGTTAGCCTGGCTAACACCAGCCTAAATTTCAAGTGAGATTTAGTCTGGGGACCACCTATACATTTTCTCGTAGGGGACTTCAGGTTCCGTTTGTCCAAAAGTTCGCTCATCGTCTTGCCGTCTCTCCCCGTTCTGTGATTGGTTCCCAAATCCATGCAAAAATTTCGGCCATGGTCTCCAGGCTGCCGTGCAGTTCGGAACGAGCGTGCAAGGCAGCATGGGTATTCCCAGGCCAGTAGCCTGTAGTAGTAGCCAGAATTTCCTATCTAGAGTTCCCTGATAGAGAAATACAGCAGTAGTTTTGAGAAATTGAGCAGTAGTAGTAGCCAGTAGTGACTGTAGCATGACAGCTCTGTTGGACTCAAGCATTAAGAACGAGTGAGCATTCATGTCCAGTATTTAGTACTGTAATGGCTGTTATTCATTAGTGTGTGACTTTCCCTTGTCAGTAATCCACGCTGCTTCCCGTGGCTTGAGTCAGACACTCCAACAGCCACTGGCCTGGTCTCCCTCTATGCCCAGCTGACTGACACCCTGCATGAGAAATTCAAAGGTGAGACCCCAGGAGCCACTTAAGAACATGCCTCTTAGGAACAAACTCTTCTTTCTCCACTGAGTCATTTTAAACAGAGTGTTTCTAAGCGGAGATAGATTGCTTGGATGTGTGTGTGTGTGTGTGAGTGTGAGTGTGAGTGTGAGTGTGTGTGTGTGTGTATGTGTGTAATGGCACGTTGTGTTTTGTCACAGATCGTTTGCTACCGGGACAGAGAGGTGCTCTCTGGCTTCACGTAATGCACTACTGCGAGAGCTGCACGTCCCCAAAGATGCCCGAGTACCTGCTGTACACCTACCATAGCGAGTACAACCTGCTGCTGTGGAGAGACCTGCACCCAGACCAGGCACTCATGAACCAGTTCTTTAATGTGAGGCCCTATTTCAGAATCAGTTTTCCTTCGGCTTGACCTGACTATTTCATTTGAGTTGATAAAAATGACTTATTATCGCAGTTTTAGAACTTTTAAAGGATTTGGACATTTTTGCTAGATGGCTGTTGTATTTACGACTTTACTTTTAAAAGATGCTATACTGTATTTCATATAGACATACATGTATTTTACATAATCGCCACATGTTTAAGCTGTGATTTTACCTCAAGGTCGTATTTTAGCCTTTCAAAAACAGATTTTTCAGAGAAAGTGCACTCAAATCCAGATGCATAAATTAAATGGAGACTTCGGGTGCGTGAAGCGGGTTATTCAATTAGGCAGTGAAAGCTTCACTCTCTAATATGAATTTTAAATTAAGGGTTTAATGGGAAGCATGACAAACAGACAAACGTTTCGGCCTAAGCCATCTTCAGCGTCTTATGACATACTGGAGCTCCATAAAGCACAGGGCAATGTCATGTCATGTCATGTAATGTAATGTAATGTAATGTAATGTAATGTAATGTCATGTCATGTCATGTCATGTCATGTCATGTAATGTAATGTCATGTCTATTTCCGAACGCAGGTGGAGCGAGGGAGCCCCAAGAGCTGCTTCCTGTTCCTGGGGGGCATACTGTGCCAGGTGAACTGGGTGAGTGTGCTCAGTGAGGCCCTGGGGCCTCAGCCGGGCCCCGGCGCCCAGACCATGGTGGTCTACCTGCTCTACATGATGGTGTTCCTGGCTAAGGAAGACCACCTGCTCAGCAAACCTGTGAGTGTGTGTGTGTGTGTGTGTGTGTGTGTGTGTGTGTGTGTGTGTGTGTGTGTGAGAGCTGTGCTAAAGCCCGATCGTTTCTCCTGTCTAGACAGCAACCAGACACCAGACGCCAATGTGGGTGTGTGGGTGTGTGTGTGTTCTAGAAACCGTTGTCATTTGCTGTTACAGTCTCCTGCCAAAATATCGTAGTTGGTGTTAGTTAGTGTTGATTGTTTTAGCTGCCACGTTGGACGTGAGTCATACAACGCTGTCAATCCTGAACCATGTTGGCCCATCCGAAGGAGACTCACGGCTCTAGTTACATTAGTTGTGATCTGGTTGCTGTCATGGTAATGCTCTGTCTATTGTTGATTGTTTGTTGACCGAGGTGTTCTGTCTATTATTTGTTTATTGTTTGAGGTGTGCTTTCCATTATTTATTGGTCGAGGTGTTCTGCCTCCTTTTTGTTGATTGGTCAAGGCGTGCTGTGCATTGGTTATTGGTCAAGGTGTTCTGTGTAGTTTACTGATTGGTCGAGGTGTGTTGTCCATCAGGACTCAGCCCTGCTGAGTTTGCTGGGACAGTCCAGCTCCCTGCCCTGGCACCTGGTGGACTCCTCTGCCTACGAGAACGTCACCGGCTACGTCAGCACCCACTACCCTTCCTCACTCCTCCTCAGCCACGACTCCTCCTCTCAGCTCGTCGTCAAACTCCTCAAGATGGCCGCCGGCTTCGGCTCGAACCTGGAGGGCAAACAACACAGGGTGAGCTGGAGCCGCTCCCACAGAGCGATTAATTGATCGATTGATCGAATTTGATTTGATTTATGGATTGCCACGTAACAAAATCCAAAAGATATGACATGTTGTTGAACTGTAAAATGTTTTCCAACATGTAACCCCAACTACAGTATATGAATTAAAGTATGAACTAAATTAACTCTGTGTGGGAACACTACCAAGTCCTTGAAGGTGACCTTTGACTGAGGTGGTTGTGTCTCTTTTTTTCGTGACATGAAGGACATGACACTCAAGTGCCAGGCCTTGCTCCGCCTCATGGTGCACTTCCTGACAGCCCTGGACCAGAATGGGAATATCAGTCTGGCCTCCCTGGAGGTGGAGATGGAGAAACTGCTGGAGCTCATTGTTGTCTTCAACCCACCTGGTAAGGCACACTACTAAACCATTAGCATGCTTCGCATTTGGCTCAAGACTTTGTTAGTTGCTGTATGTTGTTATATAGATGCAGATGTTAGGTATTGTTATACTGAATTACTGTGTTTATGTGTATGAAAGGACATCGAGAAACATAGCTAATAGATAGATAGATAGATATAGACAAATAAGGATTAAATGCAGCTAATAAATGTTATGTCAAGGAATGTTCTAGTATTCATCAACTTGAAATAAAGCTTAAAACTCTCTAGTAGATGTTTTGTTATGGACTGACTAGTATTGGCCTAACCAGCTAAGCTTGTTGTAACTGTGCCCTGGTCTGTGTGCCTGTGGCCAGAGACGGACCTCCAGCAGAGACACATGGCCACCTGCAGCCTGTTTGCGGAGCTGCTGAGCCTGCTCAACGGCGCTGGCGTGTCCACGGCCGAGGGGCTCGGGGCCAAGCTGCACAGCTGGGTGGAGAAGAGGGCCCGTGGGCCGCTGGTGCTGCCTCTGCTCACCGCCGCCTGCCGCTGCCTGGCCTCAGTCCGCCACATGGCGCGGGCCACCGAGGCCTGCATCCTCTCCTACTTTGCCGATGGTGAGTGGGGCACTGGGCCTCCAGAGGCTGATGGGAGATTTGGTCCCCTCCACTTGAGTTCATACTTGGTCAGCAGACCTTGTCTTAATGTTGGCTGCAGGTAGATTTGCAGATCAGCCTTAGCTGGTTTTTGTCTCCTAAACCCTAAATTACTGTCACCTTGTGTTCACAGGAGCTACTAAAGCTGTAAAATCGGCAGAATTAATTGACTTTGAATGGAGACAAGCTACAAAACTTGGGCAACTAGAGTGACTAAATAAAGTTTAAAAACTAAAAAATGTTCATCGGAACGTCATTGAGCGATTACAGCGACCAGAGCGAACAGAGATATTTAGCAGCTATTTTATGAGCGACACAGTAAGGTGGAAGGTGTCTTATAGTCTTTAGTGCTGGAAACTGGTTGGCTGGTTGGCTAATGTTTGCTGATCAATGAAATGGCCAGTGCTGGTCATGCTAGCCATAATTTTAGCAGTACCACCTCACAGTTTTCTTTTTTGCTGAAAATGATTCCTCACTGGGATTCTATAGGACCTTAAAGCAGACATTAACAGAGGCTCTGATCTAACGTGAATGTGCATATCAAAGGAGCCTTGTCCTTGGAAAGTTTTTTTTCTCTTTCTTCTCTTTTGGTTATTTCTTTTCATCCATCCTCGTTTCATGTTCTTTCAGGAGGGTGCGCTGACCAGCACTCTGGATGGGGTCCTATTTTGGTGTCCTTGCAAGTGCCCGAACTGACGGTGGATGACTTCATCCAGGAGAGCCTCTCTTTGGGCAGTTTCCTCACCCTCTACGTCTACATCCAGCAGAGGCTCAACCTGGACCAGACTGTGGTGAACGAGAAGAGAACCCTTGCAGTCCTCAACACCTGGCTCACCCAAGTCTTCCCCAGGTATGGACCACTCCACTCCACTCCACACTGACCTCATTATGCCAAACAAATTAACTTTGGGGTCAGAATTACAATGAAATCCCTGTGATGAATCTGTTTTGAAGGAATAGGAGTAGCAGCTCATGTTCACACAGCTGAGGATGACGGCTCAGAAGGCAGAAAGTGAAGACTGAGCCCATTTGTTTCACCCATGCACTGACCCAGCTGATTCTCATTAGTAATGCTGTCTAGTTTACAAAGCCCCAGTTATGAAACACTAAGAGATGACTAAAATCAATGGTCAAACTTCAGCCTTTAGATTCTGACAGTTTCAGCTGTGTAAAGCTATCCAAGCAATCCTCCACCCTTAATGCAACAGTGTTTTTGTTGAATTCAGCAGATTGTTACTCACGGTCTTCTTGTTGCTGTCAGTAAAGCCCCATTAAAACCTCCACAATGTCAGTCAGTCAAGGCCTTGCTCCAGGAACCGAGTGAAATAAGGCTGTATCACTCTAAAGGCCGAATGCATGTTGGGCTGAGCTCAAATATCCAAAGGTGCCAAAATCACAGATTGCATCTTTAAAGGTGGGCTATGGAACTCTATTTTTTGGCCATTTTTGCGCAATTACTTGAAATCCTCATCATCACACACTTACGGCCACTGAGTTGAAGGTACTGATTTGAAAATGAAACATGTCAGTCATCTGACAGGGCTTGAAAAACTATAACCAATCATTTGACAGACCAGCATTCCCCATTGGACAGTTGCATGTCAATCAATGGTTTTACTCAACCATTTGAAGAAAAGGGGCAGGAACATGGGTGGGACCATTTTCAAAATCTGACAGTGTTTGAAAATTCCATACCCCACCTTTAAGGAAATGTGTTTTTATTGTTTGTTTGTTTGTTTTCCCTCCTTTTCAGTGGGCCGGCGGACGAGGCCAAGCTCTTCCTGTGGTGGCACAAAGCCCTGCGGCTGATCCAGGGTCAGGTGGACCTGGGGGACGCCTGCGCCACGGAATACCTGATCCTCAACCTGCAGGGCTTCCAGGCCCGGCTGGCCCTGCTCGGCGAGGAGAGGCTCAACTCGGGCATCCTGGGAGCCATTGGCCTGGGCAGGAAGTCCCCTCTGTCCAGCAGGTATGAAGAGGCCTGGGTCAAGGCCAAGGATTCTGCTGTGGGGCTGCAGTGATGTTGTGGAATAATACATAGAAATGAATGACTGTGTGAGGTGTTGGGCTTGTTTTGGATGAAAACCATAGTGGCACATTAGACTTTATTGAGCAGGCATGAGAAGACCAAAGGTTACAGACAGTAAACTCTCCAAGCATGATATTGCATTGCATTTTGGACAGTGCTTTTTGATGCTTACTTATAGACCTACAGATCTCATTTTCCCTAAAGAATTCCCTAAAGAACAGGCTGCAGTATTGCCTGACGTGTGCTATGATGTTGGCATTAAAGTGGCATGTATGTCAGACTGTTCTCTCACAGTGGAGGTGTTGACTGACGAGGTGTTGACTGAGGTGTTGGTCTGGCGCTCTTGGCAGGTTCCGAGTGGTAGCTCGCAGCATGTCAGCCTTCCTCCTGGTGCAGGTGCCTGCAGACAACCAGCTGCGGACCCAAGCCAGCCCCGAGCTGCCCCTCTCAGCCAAGGCCCAGCAGGTAAGGCCATCAGGATCCGATCAGAGCTGTGGGAGAAGGACGTCTATAGCGCTGACTGCTACTTAGTGAAGCTACCTGTAGGTTTCCTCTGGCATGATTGCTGATGTTGATGCCATCTATGGACTGACTCACAGTAGTGGATGGCATAGAGTATAGACCATTTCAGGTTCTAATTCCATAGCTGGACAAAACAATGCTTGAACATTCTATCTTGGTCCCCAGCTACT
>JASCQY010000293.1:9367296-9381950 GCA_030264315.1 Sardinella tawilis | reverse complement strand
GGGGGTGGGGGGCGGGGGGGGGGTCTGGACACCACAGCTCATCAGCATTCATCTCAGACAGTAATCATACAGCCTGCACTAAATGTACACCCACTTGATTTTCAATACTTTTGAAGCTTTTTTTTGTGACTAATGAAATGATATTAATAGATCCTTTCACCACTAGTTCAGTAAAGAAGAAGGAAAAGAGTTCAAAGACTGTGTGTGTGTGTGTGTGTGTGTAAGTGTGTGTAACTGTGTGTCTGTCTGTGTCTGTAACTATGTGTCTGTGTGTCCTCTTAATGAACTTAAAATTTGCACTCACTGAACCAGTCTCTCTCTCTCTCCCTCCATCTCTCTCTCTCTCTCTCTCTCTCTCCCTCCATCTCGTACGCCATCTACACCTGAAATTGCTCAGAAAAGAGGGCAGGACTGAACCCACGCTGCCGTGATGGAAATCTCTGAGGTAAATACTGCATGCATATGATGATTGATGGGTTACATCCAAGGAATCTAATGAAATGCAAACTATGCCCCTGATGTCAGTCCCACCAGCCTTTGAAGTATTAAATGTAGAACTGCAATTTTAGAAGCTCTAGATTGTGCTGGGACTGGAAAAAATGTCCATTCAGGTCTTTTTCAAAGCTGTGGTGGTTTTATGTGCATAGGTTTATTTCCTTTGATGCACTCTGATATTATTATGAGTAATGAATTACTCTCACTGCATGGCCTCAAGGTGATAAGGGAAAAGATTTGTGCTACTTCTGTTACTTGATATTATTAATATTGCAAGTGTATTTTTAGGACTGTTACAGACTATTTTCTTCTGATCTTAGTGCTGTATCCTACTGTTTGAACTCAACAGAATTTTTCTCCTTACTGGTAGAGTACTTTCAACCCTTCAGACGCTGGTCGGTGTGAATCAGTGAGACGTGTCTTCTGCTAGTAAGTAAGTAAGTAATTCTAATTTGTATAACACATTTAAACCAAAGTGCTTCACGGTAAAGGAAAGAAACATAAATAATAGACATTAAAATAAATAATATAGCCTACATTAAAAAGAAATCAATGTAAATATACAGACATCAGTACTAACAGATGAGACAGCTTGTAGCTGTACAACTCTGGGCAACAGAGACCTGCTGGTAAAGGGGTCTGACTTGGTCAAGGCGTGGTTAGTCAGCTCCATCCCCTGCCCATGAATAATGTGGGCAGGGGAGTGGTTGAGCATCGTCCTTGCAGTAGGCTCATAACCTACAAATGCTCCCCAGGCACCGTAGTATAGTGGTGGCCCACTATTCCAAGCTGTTCTGTGTTTACTAGCACTTTGTTACTCTCTGTGTGCTAAATATAATCTCTAAAACCCTTTCCCTCAGGGACCAAGATGGTATCTACAGTATCTACAAACCAACAATGGCTCAACTTACAAAGCCCTTTAATCACCCTTAAATAAACAGTGCATTACTTTGCCATAGATGTATTGCTACAGTGTACATGTATTTCTGTCGATTGCAATAGAAAAGATCAAACCACATGACATATTCAGTTTGAATTACAGCTAGATATCATCCAGGTCGAGAGACAAAAACTTGATGGTGACATCCACTCTCACAGGGGTGAAACTTAGCTTTGGGCTTCTTTGCAGACTGCACAACCTTGTCTGGCCCTGGACGACCCTTTTTGCTTTTTAATGCACAGCAAGCTCCTCTCCTAGACCGGAGAGATAGTCATTAGTATGCTCTGGAAGCACTTTGGTCATCACCACAGCAACATACTGTTCCTGCAGCAGCAAACTGGAGTGCTGTGTCGGGTAGGGGGGAGCTGGGCGGGTGGTGGGGGACTGGGGGGGTAGATGGAGACAGGCAGTCCAGAGCTTAACAGCCTTGCCTCATCTGAACTCCCTGCAGCGAGGTGAGGTCTGCCTCAGAGAGAAAATAGGGAAATATGGTACACACTCTGTCTGCCATTTGTATTCAAGATGAGCACAATGTGAGGTGCTTACAGCTTAACTGGTGGATGAGAACAGCATGATAATATCACCCCCTTTTTTCCTGGGAATGGAAAGATTTTGTTTATGGAAAGAAATAACAAAACAATATCTGTGCTGCACTTCAGACTTGGCTGGTGGCTAGTTATCATTCAGTCTAGATCTAATTGGCTTGAAAGTGTTACAACACAAAACATTTCATCATAATGTAATCAAAGGCCCGATCCAAGCACACAGTGTGCAGTGAGTGGAACAGTGAGATTTATGCCTTTAATATAGCAGGAAAGCTGAAACTGGACAACTTTACGGTTTGTGATTTGGCATCGTTCAGACACACACACTACAGCATGGAAAAAGGCTCCTTTAGATTGCGGTGATTATGATCAAGTCGAGAAGTGGGCTTGAGGAGGGTATGCATGCGTTGCACCTGTGTGGCAGATCCTCTCCACAGCTCACCACTAATGAAACACATGATCTGTGGGAACCAGCTGCTGGTAGGGCAGTGACAGATGGTTTTTAATATAGTGTCCCAAGTCATGCTGTCATGTTGTCTCTCCGTAAGACCGATGAAAACTGCTCCCCTTTGGTACAGTACATAGCATGCAACCTCTTGTGTTACACTCCAAATAGTTTGACACTTTGGGGCCCAATGTGTTAAAATATTCAAATCCAATGAGGTCTCCATCTACTGGGTCCTCAGTCAAGTTATCACATGTCTGTGTGTGTGTGTGTGTGTGTGTGTATATGTATATGTGTGTGTGTGTGTGTGTGTATGTGTGTATGTGTGTGTGTGTGTGTGCGTGCGTGCGTGCGTGCGTGCGTGTGCGTGCGTGTGTGTGTGTGTGTGTGTGTGCGCGTGTGTGTGTGTGTATGTGTGTGTGTATATATGTACTATATGTATATGTGTGTGTGTGTGTGTGTGTGTGTGCTGTGCATGTGTGTGTGTTGTGTGTGCAGATGCACTGGCATGCAGTGAGGTTTGGGACATGACAGGAGTGAACATGTGGATGTAATTGTCAACGGTGAAGAGGGGCTGTGGCCAGAAACAGACTCAGGAAGCAGAAGGGGGGAACTGCTCTCTCGTGTAGGTTTGCTCGGACAGCTGGCTGAGTGCCAGAGGTATTTACAACAGGGGAAGGACTCACTCTCAAAGATAGCGCCCCTTGAGTCACACGCTGATTTAGGAAGCACTGGGTCTAGTCCAGGGAAGGGGAGACACACCTGCTGCTCCATGTAGCAACCCTGGTCATTTCATGTTACGCTTCCTGGGACCACACTGAGTGAAGACCTTTCCTGCGCTTGGCTCGGATTGGCTGGCTCTCCATGTCATCATCCACCCACCTCTCCCTTGCGTGACATCAGAAGCAATATACAGTACATGATCCTGAGGTGTTTTGGATTGCCTTGACATTTATTGCGATGACACATTTGTACCGATTCACCTTTTTTTTTTTCTTGACTCCCTGAAAGACCTCAAGGCTGAAGTCTGTGTGTAATATGCGATGCATAACATACGGTTATGTGCTATACATAAAAGGTGATGCTATACCAGACTGTGCATGAGATATGAGATCAGTTTCTTTTAGTGGACTTGACCACACAAGTCTCAAGAGTGAAACTAGAGAATTTGCTCATTCCGTGTTTGGAGGGTTTAAAGTTAATGCAATTCCGTTTTCAGTCGTTTTCAATGTATAGGCTTGAGATTTCTCTGATGGCTCATGTGCTCTCCCAGAACATTGCAGAACCAAAGCAATTATAACACCCAGTGCTGGGAAGCAGAAGAGCCAACTTAACAGTTACTTTATGCTTTACAGGAACAAGTTGTCAAGGCCTAAGACCTACAGTATCCTACAGTTTCCATTCCATTTTACAGTAAGGCATTGTGTGTCCAAGCTCTCCCAGCGGTCACTCACAGTAGGCTAAGTAGCACCCTACTGCTGAGATGTCATTCCCAATGTATGAAAGCAACCAGAGAAACGCTGAGCCCTCATGTCATGATTGCCTGAAGAAGCAGGACCAGAGCAGCATTGGCACTCTGGCTGCCACAGACTCAAGCATGTCATCAGCGTTTGCCCTTTACCTAAACCACTGGGCATGTCTGACTGTGCACACAATGCAAATTGTCCTAAATCCTCATCTGTCAGCGAGGAGATATGAGTTATTCATGGCCCTAAATCTGAAATGCTGTTCTCACTTAATTGGTGTTCGAGGCTGGAGCTGTTACGATGAGGGGATCTGCGAAAACGTCGTGATGGACTGTCTGACTCTCCTGTCTGGCACCATGCCCAGTTGCCATGGTAACCACTGTGGGGTCAGTTGTTTGGGATAGACTTGATGTCTGGAGCCTTCGGATGGTGCATTGTTTGTAAAAATCTGGATAATTCAGTATAGACTTTGTATTACATTCTGTGACCCATTACTAACATTCTCTCTCTCTCTGTCTCTTTCTCTCTCTCTCTCTCTCTCTCTCTCTCTCTCTGCCTCTTTCTCGCTTTCTCTTTCTCTGTCTCTTTCTCTCTCTCTCTCTCTCTCTCTGCCTCTTTCTCGCTCTCTCTCTCTGTCTCTCTCTCTCCCCTGCTTGTCTGTGCCTATGCACTTGTGTAATGACGAATAATGCAATGCAATGAGATGCTGACAGGTATGAAATGATTACACGATGGGCACACCTGTGATGACTGTGGGGCAGATTTACTACGTATCTTTTTGATCCTATTTTATCTGTTTCAGCTAGTTTGTCTGCTTTGTGTTTGCCATTTGTCAGCAAGTATAAGAATGCTGGCGTCAAAGTTCTCTCACCATTCTCAGCACTACTACACAGCAGCCCAGTCATGTACTTCATCTTCATCAAAGGCCTGCCTCACTGTTGGTTTTGGATTTTCTACCGGTGGATCCTCTCTCTACAGACACTTCCTGCAGACACACACACACACACACACACACAGTAATGCACATATATACCCAACCAGCCCACACGGCATGAGAAAGCCAGCCTCTCCAGTCACACTTGCACACATGTGAGTGGGCTGTTCGGGAGATTAGGAGAGAGGGAGAGAGAGAGAGAGAGAGAGAGAAAGAGAGAGAGTGTATCTGGCTGCTGTGCTCTGATGCCTTGGCACTGTCTGCTCTATTGTTTCCATGGAGAGGCCCCCGGCTGTGGGGTGTGTAGACATCAGCGGCCAGCACACGAGGGGAGACACGCACAGCCAACAGGAGCAGAATCATAAACTAGCCATCCAAAGAAAACTACATCTTTAGAGCCTGGGGAACAATGCATAGAGGAGGAGAACCACAAAGTGAAAGAAAAAAGTCAGCACCGGTTTATCTGTTTATGTATTTTCAACTGTACTTTTCCCGCTACACAAGAGTTTTAGGTACAGCTTTCCACAAGGGACTATAATATTTCTTTCTGACTTGTCCCTACATTAAATCTTGCTTGTTCAGAATGGATTTTTTTTTGTGGATGTGACGTCCAAAATGTCATTGTGGGAGGGGATCATTCACGCACCCACAGTCCATTAATGTAGCGTGTGACATTAACGCAGGTGACAATCCCTCTGCCACACGCCCTCTGCTTTGACTCCCATCTCGCCCCTTTGAGAGGGGTGCAGTGGGCATCCTTCCTATTAGTCACTGGCTCTTTCATTCACACCTCACAGCCACCCTCATCTGAGGGAAGGGTGATTCATGTGAAGGCTAACAGAAAGTCTCAGTGTCGCTGGGAGCGTATGATATGGCCTTGCGCCTTGTCAGCAGTTCAATGCTGTCTTTCAGACTTGGGATAAACAAGGATGACTGTCAGACAGAGAGAGAGAGGGAGAAGCAGAGATGTGGACAAAGTGTTTATTTTTGAGGGCATGTGGCATCCTGGAAAGATCAATGATAATAATAATAATAATAATAATAATAATAATAATAATAATAATAATAATAAAAACTTTTTTGTTACTATATTCTTTGTTCATTCAGTTAACACCAAATGAAGGAGCTCGTTATTAAATCCCCAACACTGTCTTCTCTCCCACGGAGTAGATTTTTCATTCCTGCATTCTAGTCAGCAGGGTCTGTGATCATCATTTTGTTTTTGTGATCATTACTTTTAGAATGCTGAAGACATTGCCAACACTAGTGACAGTTATCTCCATCATCAAGTAAAACAGGACAAGGTCTTTGCCAGATGTGAGAAATGTAATTTGAACGTCCAACAGAGTGTCCATGTCCACAATAACGCGAATAGATCATTAAGTAAAGACAATGGATGGATGGATGGATGGATCTATTAGGCCTACTTAATTCTTACCTAATATGACCGATGCACACATTTTATTTTAAGTCTTTGCTCACCATCATTCAACCAGTTAACAGACTTCACGGTTTGAGTGCGGAAGTGTAAAAAAAGAAAACAAATGAGAGAAAAACAACACAGAGGAGATTATGCAACAAGGGTACTAAATGGGTGCCAACGAGAGGCGTTTTGAGAGTAGCCTATGTATGTCTGTTTTCATGACCTGTGAGAGGGGAGATTGCAGGAATCAGTGGAGAGGGTGAGTTCCCCTGGAGGCCTGCACCGACTCACCATGTGTTCTCTGGGATAGACAGACAAACAGAGAGAGAGGGAGAGAGAGGCTGCGTGAGAAAACATAGCCTCCAGCAGAGCGGCCAGCGCAATTCCCTGGGTGAAGAGAAAGCACAGTGGGTGTTGAAAGAGGCGAACGAAATGAAGGGTCATTAGTCTGAACCACTGTACATTCTGTCTTGCTCTCTTTTCCTTTCATCTCTTTTTTCCGCTTTCTCTATCACTTTTTCCCTTCCACATCCACACTGTTCTGTTCGTCTCAGTCTCTTGCCTCGGTCAGACTTGCACACAGCTACAGGATGAGTCAAACTCATGCATGGACTGTGATACACAGAAATGTCTTCCCTCATGTAGCCTAAAGTTTAAGTGCTTTGCGGTCACATACCCGTAACATCGAATGGAGTTGCACGTTTTGACAAGGTGAAAAATGTCATAGGGGGACTAAGTTGATTAATGCTTCAGTGTGGGGTGATTGTATGTAGTAGCCTAGGCAAGCAGTCCAGTCGGAGGCTCGAACCCGCGACCTTACAGCAACCTCGTATCGGAAGTCGAACACGAGATTGATAACTACTCAACTGACTAGGAGGTTTACCCTTGTATGCATCACATTCACTTCCCTAAACTTTACTCCCGTTGGGTATACTGTATAATGTGGTAGACCTACTACTGACGCTGAGGTCAGTCCAGCCCAGGCTCGAACCCGTGACCTCACAGCAACACCGGATCGGAAGTCATCGCGCACCTCACAGCAAAGCTACCTGGCAATCGCTAAGTAAGCTAACCAGCCAGCTACCTTCTGGACTTGAGTCCACCACTCCTTACAACTCGGAATTTGCAAAGCACATCAGGCCACTTGAGATGATTCAGCTCAAAACAAGAGTTGAATCCAAAGAAAGAGATGGAGCCAATCAGTCAATAGGAGTCTTTGGAGCCAATAATTAAAACGTGTAAAAGTTATGGGGAACTAAATCAGTAAGTAACCATACTAGTAAACTGTGATGTCATTCTTGCAAATCGCAATCTTGTTTCATCAGAGAGTCTACGTTCTCATCTGCCTGTATTTTTCCTCATGTATAGTATAGTATAGTATAGTACCCTGCCCTGCTAGTGTTGCGATGAAAGTGAAATAGGCTGGTCCATCCTTGTCCGTGGTATGGTTGCAGAGAGGGTGGAAGCGAGCTGGTGGTTGTTTCCACATGGAGTGATACAGGCAAGAATTAACTTCTAAAAAGGTAACATTAGGCATTTCCTAGTTTTTGCTTTCAAACAATTAAGTAGCTTTGTGATTTAGTCCATAGATATGCACCAACCAACTCCATTGCGTTTTAAAGATGCTGAAAATTAGCTAGCGGCCATTAGCCGAATTTGCTAAAGGTAAAGTAATTCATGCATGTTTCCGCTCTGCAATCATTTGTGGTCATTTAATGTTCATCTGTGTTATGTATAAATTATGCTATGATAACATCTCCTACTGATATAACGTCACGACATTAATGCTATATTTGGTAAATTTACATGCAGCCAGACTTGCAGGATGCAGTGGCTAGTGGACATAAACTGCTTGCAATGTCTGCAATCTTGCCATGGGTTAATTAATGTTGTCATTGAATGCTATCATAAGTACTTTTGAGAATTTAAACAAAGTAGTTATTTGTACAACTATGGAATCGGCTGGCAAATGTAACGCAAAACATTATTAGCATTGCTTGGCGAGGTTAACTCCTAGCAGCTAAGGCTAAAGCTGTTGGGCAGGTCATTGCTCCTGTCAATCAAACAATTTAGCATATCAGGCTCTGATTGGCTTAGCATATTAAAGGGAAAGTCAAAAGTTTACTTTCGAGTAAGAAAATAGAGAAAACGGGAAAGAAACATTTTAATAACTGTTTTTGAAAATGCATATAAAAATGAAAAAGTTTTCCGGTCTCCCCGTCGGGGAATCGAACCCCGGTCTCCCGCGTGACAGGCGGGGATACTCACCACTATACTAACGAGGACGCGGTAGCGGCTAAGTATGTAGCCTCCGACTTAAAATGCATCCCCTTTAGCCATAAGATTGTATTGCTCACGAATTCGAAATACTGTAAAAATCACAATCACACAGGTCTGTTTGTGATCATTGCGTCTCACTATTGTAAAATCAGTTGTTTATTTTTTTTTTCACTAAGAATAATAACATGACAAGTGGTCAGTCACTGAGTTTTGTTTAGGCAGAGGCAACCCACATAATGGCTGTGAACCTAACCAAATGAAATGTTTATGTCTTTTCCGTCGGCAAATGCATTCCTCTCCGTCTTGCATTCTGAAATTGGACTTTGCATTGCAGTTTCTCTTCTTCAAGCTTTGTGTGCAGGCTGTATTGCGTGTGTTTGTTCAAAGCATGGAAATGTCTATGCCTGGAATGGGAGTACTTTAACCCAGAATGAAATGAATACAATGTAGCGGCATAACAAGATTTGCAGCTATCTGTATCTTGATACTGAGTAAAGGGTATCCCCAGTGTTGGAGAGGCGGTACCAGGGGTTTCACTCTAGTCCAGTGCAGGCGTGGCTTCGCGAATGGAGTTGGATGTCAGGCAATTTGCAAGCGGTAGTCAGCTAAGCGATTCTTGGACACGGTAAGGTTCCAGGCTTTCCCAATAAACGATTGTTTGATAGAAGTGTAAAACTTTCACTAACTCAGAAAATGGTTTTGATTTTGACTCAACTTGGTTTAAAACAAAAGGATTTTAAATGTAAGGTTCGTGTCATACACTGCTATGACAGCTGGATGGGGGTAAGAATTAAAATTTAACTCAAAATTCCTCATCACTCCATGATGTAAGTTCACTCATTTTGTTTTCGTTTTATCCTTGTAACATGTAATTTAAGTTGAGCCATTTTCCATTTTGCTTTATGGGTTGAAATTAAAAGTTCTCTGTGAACTTTTAGTTCTGTTGGGCAAGAGTAGACATCATGTGAACTTACTGTCAAGTGAGCGCGGCTATGCGGGGTGAAGTGATGAGGCAGATGAGCATCGCAAATCAGTGGTGTTTGACACTTACTTGCGAAAATGCAAATAAAACAGCTGACCCTCGTATTCGTTTTAGTTCAAGGCAATGTTTGATAGGCTTGGCGGTTATTGTTTAGTACGTGTTGGGCGGTAGTTGAAGTCAGACAGCATTAAAGAAACTCCGTTGCCTATGGGATCACTGATTTGCCGGCTTCACTGACCTGACGTCACTCTCAGGATCAGCGGCACTGTCTGTCACCGGCTTTCAGTTTTTTGATGGTTTGTCGAGTTCGTGACATCATTGATTAAGCGGAGGATGGATGGCTGTAGAAATAGGCGACCGCGTTAAAGGTGTGTGGAGCCTGTGAGTGTGTGTGTGTGTAGGGGGGAATCTCTGGTCTGATGCGGAATACCGAGCACATTATCTGCTGACGGCACGGGTGAGTAGTCGATTATTTATCATCTTTCTCCTTTCTCTGTTGCCTTATCTGGATTTAGGCTACATTGGACATGAGTATATGAGTAATGTTAGTCTACATGAAGGGAACATGTCGGGAATGCCTGATGTAGAGAAGATGAGGGATTTTCCTTGGTGCCCAAAGAACAGTGTGTGCAGAGCATCTCGGACGCCGTAGGGTTGCTACTGTATAGCGAGGCAGCTGTTTAGTTGTCATCCATCTCTGAACCGCGGCGATGCAAAATCTTTCCTAAATGTGTTTTATATGATAAGTGTTCGGCTCAGCTCCAGTGCGTCTCGTCTTGAACCCATTGTAAAAGCACACTCTTGATAGGATGCTCCTACTCTATACATTTGGCTACAACTCTCTACTTCACAAACCATTCGAAAGCGGATGGAAACAATGGAGAGCCGTTTTTTTCTCCCACTTGTCTCTAGCGCTATGTGAAGAACGGCTGTCGGGCGAATTCGATAAGAATGCGTATTGTCGGACAAACTTAACAGGCACAGCAGAGAGGGTATGGCATTTAATGAAATTGTCACTTAGGAGCCCAGGAAATCAAAGAATGTGCAATTGGTGCAAGTACAAGGTGGGCGGCGGTCGGGACTAAATTATAGGTTTAAGAATTAACACAGCGAAAAAATCTGTGATTCTGTTCGTATCAGAAGCAGCATGTATATTAACTTCCCCGTGGTCTGCAGAAAAAGGACCGGTCTTTGGGCAGTCATGTCAAAATTGTGTTCAGGGAAAGAGACCTAAACGGAGAGGATGGGGCTCCACCAAGGTCATACGTTGGAGTTTTGATTGGATGTTTTACAGTAATTGAACTTGATTAACTTCACCTCAGAAGCAACTTGTATGTTTCATTTGAGACTGTTTAGTCCACATAAAATGTCATTGCATTCAGGGCTTGTTGTCTCTCTATTGGTCTACCTTCTGTATTTTGTCATTGCACCTGTTCCTGTTTACCTAGATCTTAATCATGGCGCATCAGTAAATGAAGTAGAGGTTTGTGATGCAAAAGTGTTGAGTCTTTTGTGAAGAGCACTTCATTGTTCAGGTAGAGAAGACAGTAGCAGCCAGTACAGTACTGTACTGTGCAAGTACAGCATCCTTAGTTTCAAAGGGTCTGAAGGGTTGCTTTTGGATCAGACTGGATTGACACTTTGAAAACATCTACAGAGATTGCTCAAGGAGTCCTGTAGATTTGTCTTGTTAGTTTACTGAGTACTTTTACATGAGGAGTAATGACAGGGTTATGACATAGTGCATTGTAACACATTCATTACTGGCATTCACCATCAAATCAATAATTAGAGCAATAATCATTCTTCAGTCATTTTTTTCTCATTAATTTCGTCTTTCATTGTGTATGTGTCTCACTCGCATGCTGTGTCACTGTGCATGCCTCTGCTTTGGATGAGTCATCTTAACCTGTTGCCATGTCACGTTCACCAGCAAGCAAGGGGGGTTCCAGACGTCGGCTGTCTGTCCATCAAAGCCATGGGGAAGGACTACTACAAGACCCTGGGCATCCAGTCTGGGGCCAATGAGGATGAGATCAAAAAGGCCTACAGGAAGATGGCCCTCAAGTTTCACCCGGACAAGAACAAGGACCCCAACGCTGAGGAGAAGTTCAAGGAGATAGCAGAGGCCTATGAGGTGTTGAGTGACCCAAAGAAGAGGGTCATCTATGACCAGTATGGAGAAGATGGTGAGTTAGCCACTCTGGTCTTTCATGTTGAGAATATGAAATGATTATTTGATGTACAGTACGTTATTATTTACAAGTAAACACTGCTTGTAATGTGTATTAAAAAAACAACAAATTAATGTTTCTCGGGTCACTCTTCCCACAGCTTTTGGGACAGAGGCTGGCACTGGGTACCAAAGGATAAGTCCGCTCCTACGGGAGCGCAGAGGGCTGTATAACTCCAAAGAGGGCTTTTGTTTTTTCTCCCCATATAAAGGCATATTTTCCAAGCTGATTTCATTCGAATGCTGAACCCAAATATTGGCAAGTGCTCTAGCTATGCCGTCACGGTGTAATATTGCACGTGTTACCTCGTCTCTCTCTCTCTCTCTCTCTCTCTCCCTCCCTCTCTCTCCCTCTCTCTCTCAAACAAAAACAAAACACCCAGAAAGAGCCCAGTGCCGGTGGGGGGAGGTGAAAGCCTGACAAAGAGACAGGAGATTTCAGCTCATGCCATCCTCGCCCATGGCTCACCACTGGGTCGGTGCCAGCCCCCGTTTGTCTATCTTTAGTCAGCGCACAGCTGGAAAACCCAGCATTGCCGTTTGCAAGCACACTGAGACGGATGCCTTCCGTGTCGCAGCAAAGAAACCTGCCTTTGATTTGTGCCACTGTTAAGGAGCCCAACGCTTTACGCCATTGATTTTTGAAAAGCGAGCTGATGCTTTGCCCCCCTGTGAAGTTGCTTTCAGTCAGCAGCAGTCTGTGTGTGTTCAGCACATCGTTAGGAGGGGCCCCGGGTGAAAGAGCTCGGCTGAGGTGTTTTAAGGACACCCAACTGAGGAAAAAAACGAGGGGAAAGGAGGCAGGAGGGGAAGAAACTTCCCAGGCATAATGTCAGGTGTTATCCCTATCTCAAGGCCTTGTTTGTTGTGGCTCTGTTTGATAAATCATGGCGTTCCCTCTGAGAATTTTGCGAATCGTTTTTTCCTAATAGCACACAGCCGAGCCTATTCCTGGTCAAACGAAGACTCGGTATCTCTTAACCATGGCCCACTTACTATTTTAACGACTTGCTACATCTTGCATATCTGTATGGCCTGAGGATGCTTATTCTGTTTGAAAGCCATTGCAAAGCACCGACAGTACTGCATTTTTAATCACACCGCTGTATAGCACTGCAAGCAAACATTAGATGACCTTAGGTGCTGCGCGTGTTTTCCCTGGCATTGCCTTTAGTCCGTGAGGGCGAACAAATGATCCCTGCACTTTACCTCTCCAGTGTCTGATACACAGCTCCTCTGTGCTTGGAGTGGTTGAGTGCGTTTGACTATTAAGAAGGCTGGGCACAGCTTACATTAAGCAGACTCAAGTCCTTAAACGGGCTCGTTTTTAGACTGCTAACCTCATCCAGGCTTTCATGACATGACGTTGCCTGGCTCTTTTCGTCGATCCGATTTGCATGTTCTTTCCGACATGTATTTTCCAACAGACGGACCACTACACAGGCTTGGCTCTGGGAGTATAAATAGCCGTTGAGGTAGGCTGTTTGTGTAGGAGAGCTCCAGCTATTTCCACTCCAGCAACTCGTGTGATTTTACCTTTTTTTTTTATATCTGGGCCAACATACAAAGAGAGACGCTTGGCAGTCCTCTTGGTGAGTCTGACACTCAGAAAGGAGAAGCGTGGGTAGTCACAAGTCTCACCTTATGTGAGACAAGACAAAATAATGCTCATGTCACTGTCAGAGAAAACTCATATCTCTAAAACAGAGAGTAGTCATAGATGGATCAAAAAATGTCATTCTACTCACAATGACTGTACGGTGGGCATAGCATTGCTAATTATTTGCATCTCGAGCCTGACATTAGCAATTCAGTCTTGTCGAGTCAAACATGTCACTGGAGCTCAAACAGACAGCTTGGTATGCTTTATCCTCTGTTCTTGACACTCGACCAAGCGTTTCTGGGAATTGAAGTGTCTGTTCTACACCCTTCTATTTTCTATTCAAGCAATTAAGCCCCATGAGTCATCCATCCCTGTGATTGGATGAAATTAATGACTGCTGTCGGATGCTTAGGATTCACATGACTAACATTAGCTTGTATTGTGGCAAAGCGCTGCTGTTGGGTAAGCTCATGCTAAAGGTTCATTATTATCAGCACTGGTCATTGATTTGGTCAGGCGCTAACTAGCACCACATTAGCTAACCACGCGGAGCGCCTGTCTTGCAGGGCCGTTGTCATATGTCAGGTTCAAGCTTGCGTGACACTGTGTTGTGATCCTTCAGGTGGAAATTGGAAAAGGCTGAGCAACTTGTCTGGTCACAGCTGGCTGTGATCCTCACGAGTAGCCCAGGGTGTGCGTGTGTGTGTGTGTGTGTGTGTGTTGGGCAGGGGAGGCTTGAGAGAGTGGAAATACCAGCAGAGAGTGCAGAAGCAAGGCAGGGGGAGTGGAGGGGAGTGGGGGGGGGGTGTCAGGGAGGCACTGCACCAGGCTTCGGTCCCCGTGGCGGCAGCACAGATGGCGCGGGGCAGTGGATGTCAGGACTCTCTCCCCTCCTTTTCGTCTGTTCGTCCACCCACTCCCTTTGAGAGGTCGCTGGTCATTAGTGCAGCTGAGGGCACTGTCCCAAGATCCATCAGGCCCTATTGTGAAGAGGAGAGGTTGTCTTTACAGGGTTGGTCGGCACCACTAAAAAAAACACAGGAGCAATGAAACCTTGAGCTCCGATGCAGCCGCCGCTACTGCTTCTGCTGCCACTGCCATAGGGAATAATAGATCAAAACTTTTCTATATGTCCAGAGATGGAGTGTCCTGGTTCTGTATATTAAAGCAGGATCAGGCGGGCTTGGGCTTAAGTCTTATCAGCCCTCAACAGAGCTCTGAGGCATTGCAGAGACGGGGGGGGGGGGGGGGGGGGGGGGGGGGGGGGGGGGGGGGGGGGGGGGGGGGGGGGGGGGGGGGGGGGGGGGG
>JASCQY010000293.1:9352545-9365935 GCA_030264315.1 Sardinella tawilis | reverse complement strand
CGCCCCCCCCCCCCCCCCCCCCCCCCCCATCTCCTGCGCGCTGTACTCCCTCCTGCGCCCCAGTTTTCATTAAGCCGGATGTGTTCTCAATAAGGACCCCATGTGGAACCGCCGCTGTTAATGATTTTGACACTGCAGTGATTTCAGGAGAAGTTGGTTTCTTAATTTGTTGAGTTGTTGAAGGTGAACCGAAGTGCTCGAAAGCGGGTTTTGGCCGTTCCCAGAAGCATGTCAGCCTAAATATCAACCGACTAATATCCCAACTCAATTTAGTGTCATCTTCATTGTTAGTTTTATATTCATGAACTGTGGTTTATGTGGCAAGATGCATACTATACACATTTTCTTCAAAATCTGTCTTCAAAATGTAAAACCAGAAAAGAAAACCTTTTCGTGGGAAGCACAGCTCCAGTCTGCTTGTCTTGTTGGCTTTCTTTCCTCTCCAGCTCTCTGGCAGTGTGGCAGTGTGTTTCTTCCAGGCCCTGTGTGTGTGTGTGTGTGTGTGTGTGTGTGTGTGTGTGTGGGTGGGTGGGCTGCTAGTCTGGTTGGCTAACCCTGGTTTCCTGTCTCCTTGCAGGTCTGAAGACAGGCGGTGGTGGCTCCTCAGGTAACTCGGGGAGCACCTACCACTACACCTTCCACGGCGACCCGCACGCCACCTTCGCCTCCTTCTTCGGCGGCTCCAACCCCTTCGACATCTTCTTCGGCTCCAGTCGCACGCGCAACCACACCTCCAACGGCTTCGGGGACCATCACGGCGACCATCACCATGACAACGACATCGACATGGACGGGGACGACGACCCTTTCGGCCCCTGGGGCCACTTCGGCAGCAGCTTCAGCGCCTTCAACGGGCTCAACGGCTTCCACCACGGCGGCGGTCGGCGGGCGCAGCGGGCGGAGCCCCTCCGCGGGCGGCGGCGCATGCAGGACCCGCCGGTGGTGCACGAGCTACGCGTCTCGCTGGAGGAGATCTTCCACGGCTGCACCAAGCGCATGCGCATCACGAGGCGCCGTCTCAACCCGGACGGCCGCAGCATGCGCACCGAAGACAAGATCCTCAACATCGTCATCAAGAGGGGCTGGAAGGAGGGCACCAAAATCACCTTCCCCAAAGAAGGTGACGAGACGCCGGACAACATCCCCGCCGACATCGCTTTCGTGCTCAAGGACAAAGGTCACCCACACTTCAGGCGTGATGGCTCCAACATCATCTATACAGCCAAGATCAGCTTAAAGGAGGTAAGACACCTTATAGACAAAGGATCTTTGGAGGGTTGGAGTCATTGCAGATGCAGCAACAGCAAAGCAGTGTGTTAATTTGTCAGGAATGATTAATTTATTATTTTCACTTTTCATGCACTTTCTGGCCATATTGGGCATAATTAGCTTTTTTTTCTCTTGCCAAGATACTATTTTTAGACACCTTTCCATCTCAGTTGGGAGCTGAATCCTTTCTAGAGGGGGAGAGAGCTTGTTCTAGTGAGATAATTAGCGTAAATAGCAACCATCTCAAAGGAAATGTTTTGGTTTCATAAAAAAGCAAGGTAGAATATTTTTCAATCGTAGAATCCAGAATAGAGTATAAAGAATATCAGAATATAGGCATTTCAGATGTAACATATAAAAAATACAGACATAGATACAGACTTTGCAAGTACAAGCTAGTTTCTCAATTAGTCTGCCCTGATATTCCCTTTGCCTTGGTGCCTATGGAGTTTGTTTGGTCAGTTGCACCGTCTGATCCTTGGAATAGACGTGGTCCAGACACACATTACAGGGGTTTATTATTGTCCCATCTCTAGAGCCTTGTTTGGCCTTTGTGTCAATTTACTTGGGGTAAACTTCCAAGGTCTGTTTTGGGCTGGCCTGATTATAACCAAAATAGCCCAGTGACCTCGCTGACCACAAGGATGGGGAGGGGCCTTTCCGACTGCCCACACACACTCACACACACACACACACACACACACACACTCACACACACACACACACACACACACACACACACACACACACACTACCACCCTTGTTGTTGTTGTTGAAAGTAACTTCATGTGAACGCATCTCAGTGACAAGCTCTGACAAATCACACTGGCTAGACACTTGAGCTACTGTTTGTCTCAAAGTCAATGTACTGGATGTCCAGAAATGTGGAAGAAAGTGTTCTGGAGATGAGAGGGTTCACTACTAAGCTACTAAGCTACCAACCAATACTAAACTAAACAACAAAATGAATAAAATCTTTTTGTCTTTAACATTGGTCATCAACAAGATGTCCTGGTCTATCCTTGTCAAAAGACATATTAATACCCATATAATGTAACTGATGCCAAAATGATTGCCGTTAACAAATGCTGCTCTCCTTTCTAATTTAAAGCAACACAGAAACAGTTTAAAATACACTACCCAGCTTTACTTGACAAAAAGAGACACAGACTTAAAAACTCTCTAGTTTGAGTGAAAGGGGCTTAGGTAAGTGGAAAGCACATTTCGTTTTTTTTCTTTCTCAGCAGCTTCAGAGTTCAGGTCTATCCATCCAGGCCTAGACTGCCTTGTCAGACATAATGTACTGCTCAGACAGTGAGTCAGTCCTTCAAAGCAGTGAAGGGGGAGAGAGAGAGAGAGAGAGAGAGAGAGAAAGAGAGAGAGAGGGAGGGAGGGAGGGAGGGATGCAGTCCAGTCCAGCAATGCACAATGCCCTGCCATCTCTGAGGCCCACCAGTGACCAGAAGGGGCCCTGGTCCCAGTCGGACCCCATTTCCCACCTCCCTTCCCTGCCTGGCTGAAGCCCCTTGCCCATCTGCTGTGCTTGCGGAGTGGCGTCTGGGGCTCTCTGTCCTCCCATGAGCCTTTGAGGCCGATGGGCCGACGGGCCTTCAGGCAGGCAGGCAGGCAGGGAGCACAGATTTACACTCTCCCACAGTGGTGTGAGTCCACAGGAATCTCGTGTCCCAGTGTCACCCGTGGCCTGCTCGTGGAGACCCGGCCGTCTCCAAGAAAGGCAAGGCCAGCAAGCGGGGGATGGACGTGGGTGAAAATTGTTGTAGAAGGGTGGCAACAGCCAAGCCTGGGACATTTTAAGCTGCGACTTTAATTGCGAGCTCTATTTAGGAGGGAACGTTATGCGCCGCCCCGATCGATCGTCACCTGAAAGGGAGCCGCGCGCATGGAAAGACCTTTCGTCTTTGCTCCATGAAACATGATCAGGCATCACTATTAAAAAATAATTCATTAAGAGGTATGACCCATTTTTTTGCTGCATAGTTAGGTCATTAGTCGACTGACCAACACTTGGATGGTCTCCCATTGGGTTACCTTGACCTCCTTATTTTACCCACTACTATTTTCAAATGGCTGCCATTTCTGGCCTTGCACTCTGGTGTAAATGCGTAAATGACACCGTAGCACTTTTTAAAGGTGTAGGAGCTGTTGTGTGGCTGTAATGCTACTGTGCCCATTATGCTATTAAGCTGTGGTTATGTAGAGGCAAAGAACTGAGCTTACTGTATCTAGAGTGCTCTTTATCCCAAGAACTTCACAGTGAGACAGAATATTGCACTGATGGGGGGGGGGGGGGGGGGGTACGGGACATTTATTCTTTTTCACTCTGTCTGCCTCCTTTGAAATACAGCCCTTTTAGTCACACATCTGTGTGTGTGTGTGTGTGTGTGTGTGTGTGTGTGTGATAACTGGGTTAGGCAGCAGCTTTGATGTGACTCAGCAGATAGCTGCTGTGCTGCTGCAGAGCCTCCCCGCAGTGTTTTCTGCAGGACCGACCCACAGGGCTCAGCCAGCAGAGTGTGTGTGTGTGTGTGTGTGTGAGAGAGAGAGAGAGTGTTTGTGTGTGTGTGTGTGAGAGAGAGTGTGTGTGTGTGTGTGTGTGTGTGTGTGTTTGTGTGTGTGTGTGTGTGTGTGTGTGAGAGAGAGAGAGAGAGAGAGAGAGAGTCTGTTTGTGTGTGTGAGAGAGAGAGATGGAGATAGACTGTGTGTGTGTGTGTGTGTGTGTGTGTGTAAGAGAGAGAGTGTTTGTGTGTGTGTGAGAGAGAAAGACAGAGATAGACAGCATGTATGTGTTTTGTGTGTGTGTGTGTGTGTGTGTGATAGAGAGAGAGAGAGTGTGTGTGTATGTGTGTGTGTGTGTGAGATAGAGACAGAGATAGACAGTGTGTGTGTGTGTGTGTGTCTGCACGCAGCCTCCTCAGCTCTCTCAGCTCCCTCTACTTCTCCAGCCTGCTCTGCTGCAAGACTGCGCTGAGCTTTGAGAGGAAAAGAAAGAACAGGAGCAGAGAAAATATCACTCTCATTAGTGAGCACACCAGAAATCTGGAAAGGGGAAAGTGGAAGAGTGGAGAGAACAGCTTGTTTTTTGTGCAATGCTGCACGGCTTTGTTTGTGCCAGCGTGTCTCCGGATGTGTGTGTGTGTGTGTGTGTGTGTGTGTGTGTGTGTGTGTGAGGCTTCCGCTGTCAATTAGCAGCCTGGGAGCATATGCATAATTTTAGCCAGTCGAGATGTCATGCCAGTCGAGATCGTCTGTCGCCGCATGACATGGCACGACATTCACAGCCTTCCAGATGGCCAGTTGATGTCCTTCATCTCCGCCTTCCACCCCTCAACTCTTTTTCCTCCTTTCGCCATTCTTCAAATAAATGCACTGACCAACATTTTAAAGGACTGGCCGTCATACAGCCTTCCTTTCTTGACCCAGAAAATAGGGATCCGACTCCCACCACCAACTGCCTCACCGTGGCTACAAACAGGGCCTGTGTCGTTGGTGTGTGATGCGGGAGTGTGGAGTATATCCACAGAAAATCAGATCCAAAGAAGATGAGCCACCTCTTGGAACCATTGTGAGGCAAGCCAACTGTTTGGCTGCTGAATACTGATGTGTGTCTTCTTCACTCTGGCAGTCTGTCACTTGGTGCTATTCGCTGGCTTCCGATGCAAAGGGCGTCATCCTGTTCAATGGAAAGTTGTCCTGAATACTGTTCCCTGTAAAGGGAATGTTAATGCACAGTACGTATGCCGGTATACATACATCAATTATCGTGCTATGCACCTAAAATATAACCACTGTCTACAAGCTCTCCTTCTGGAGTTCTTACAGTACAATCATAACTGTTCAGAGCCAGAAATTTCGACATTTAAATTTTAAATGGCATTCACATGTTAGCTTTGAAAGTGATGCTCCAAAGCGTGAATGCTCCATAACAAAGCAACGTGTACTTCGCCGAGAAGTCAAGGATCTTCTTCAGACTTTCCCTCATAATTAAGACATGAACAGATGGAGTGTTTGTCTGAGTTGACTGAGCTGACTGGAATGGAAATGAGTGTTTAAATACTTAATGCTCACTCAATCCAACTCTGCAGATAAATCCCAGCTAGAGTGTTTTTTGTCTTCTAAAACAGTCTACGGATGAGAGGTAAGGTGGCCAAGATTTGGTTCTCTCATTAAATCCTAGATATACCCCTGATTTCTCTAATGTCTTCATCAAAACCCTGTAATTCTGAGGCTGGTCATGTCCTCTCTAGTCACAATCTCAAGAAAGGAAGCAAAAAACACAAATCAGTCGTGTGCGTATGGCCTTCCACATCTGTGTTGCGTAGAACAGAACAGACATTGCACACCATGCCAGGCTGGTGATTTAGAGTTAACAGATTTGACAGCTCTGCTGGTGTCTATGTGCCTGTTTTGGAGATTCATCTGTGATTATTTGCACAGTAATCTCAAAAGAAGCCCCACTGCATAGTTCAGGTCCAGGGGGGTTCCTTCTTCTGAACACGGGGAAATCATAAAATCAGAAACCCTTCAGATGCATACTTTTCATATTCTACTCTCAGTGTGATCTTCCTGTCTTTCGGGACCCCCAAAACAGTATGTGATGCGATTAGCCTCACCTTCAGATTGTTTTGTTCACGCCAGTTTGTTTTTGTTCTTGGCACTCTGCGGTTGTTTCGCCCGGACTTTTATGTCTTTGGTAATAATGTTGTTTATCTGTTCTTGTAAAGGTGCCGACAATGAAATCAAACGAGGCCTCTTAAATTGCAAAGTAGCGGAGGCAATAATAGGCCCAGGCTTTATTGCCTCGGAGTCTCGAGTGCACCAGCACCCATCATAAACAGCCGACCCCTCCCCTCTGGCAAATGTCAGATCATCTTTGCCAGTTAAGTTCCTTCTGGAGCCCTGACAGCACTCCTCATCTCCAATCAAACCTCCAAACCTCTGCCTGTCTGGACGGTGTGGGAATATCACCGTCGGGGCCGTCCTCATTTTTTAATTAAAACACTGCGTCTGTTCGTTATGCGAGTGCTAATGACCCGGAGGTTATTGCACCCTCTATACTCCCCCTCCCATTCTTCTCCCCTCTCTCTCTCTCTCTCTCTCTCGTTGACTGAGTGGGCCCAACACCAACCTCAACCAGCCTTTATTTCAAATAAACACACTCAAGGGGTTGTTGTCGATGTGGACTCAAACCATAGTTTCAGTCTCACTACAAGATGGAGTACCGCCCATGTTGCACCAGAGCTCCACTAGCTCCAAGTCTCTGTGTGTGTGTGTGTGTGTGTGTGTGTGTGTGTGTGTGTGTGTGTGTGCGCGTGTGTGTGTCTGTGTCTGTGTCTGTGTCTGTGTGTGTCTATATTTGTGTGTGTGTGTGCGTGTGTCTGTGTCTATATGTGTGTGTGTGTGTGTGTGTGTGTGTGCGTGTGGGGCTATAGCCAGTGGCACGGACCCAGTTTCCCGGCTAGTTGGCGATGCCTGGGAAGCTGTGCCACTGGCCCTGTGTGGCAGATTAGGTCATCAGAGGCGACATGCTGGAGCTCTCAGTTTCGTCCTCTTTCCACGAAATTCGCCTCCTTTCCACTTGGCCGGTGGCGGTGGGGTGGGGATGGGGGGCGGCAGGAGTGAAGTCATCGGCTGTACATCACTCCTCCACCAGTCAGCAGAGGCAATGGCTTCACAGCACTCAGCTGTCACACTACTTTGATGTCCTGCTCGAACAACACCTTCACGTTTAAAAGGCCTCTTGTAAGCTTTCAGGCATCAAAGTCAGAAGTAGGTAGTTGGCTGTTCCTTTTTATTTCTTTTTTTTCCTCTTCAGCTGCGCCTTTTGTATTAAAAGCTCCACTACCAACTTTTCTAAAACATGTTGTGACACCATCTGAAGCCCCCCCCCCCCCCCCCCAAAGATTAGTGTCCCGCCTGTCGCCCCAGTAGTCCCGTGTGTTGTGTGTAGGGTAAAGAGCAACGGCTCACTCTCTAGTCTCCAGGCCTTAGGCCTCCGCAAAAGCACCTCATCCACACTGAGCTTGGCTCAGGCCAGGGCGTCCAGATAAACTTGACAGCTATTTACGACCTCAGCTGATTCGGCTGTTACTTCATCAGCTCTGTGTAATGAGACCACCTGCTAAAATTAGCTTTCTCTGCACTTGACCACCTTCCTTCAACATGGGCACACACACACACACACACACACACACACAGATACACACACACTCCCTCTCACACGTACACACACATGTTAAAGGCATGGTGAAGTGAAATGGGCTGCTATGTATCTTCCAGGCTTCCACATATGCTTGAACATTCACATGTAGCCTACACTCATGTCAGTAATGCTGAGGAGAGAACACTGGAGGTGCTAGCAGTCTGAATTGAAACATGGTCCCTAGGAATGAAGTTAGACTGGAGTGTTAGAAACAGGTTAAATGTAGCATTTTATTGAAATGTTATGTTGTAATAATTGTGTAGCTATATGTTGATAAAGTTAATTTGTTTTGAGTTAAGACGTCATCGCAAACTTCTTGTTGTAGTAACAACATCAGTCATAAAGTGAAGACCCTACTTAAAAATCTTTGGTCACAGTCCATGTGCTAGCCCAGTGTTTTCATTCCATGTACAACTGGTATTTTGGAAAGTCCCCAGACTCCTGCACTGAACAACTGTGCTCCCTCTCTCCAATACCCCCCACCCTCCTCCTCCTCCTCCTCCTCCTCCCCGCTGTAGGCGCTGTGCGGCTGTACCGTCAACATTCCCACCATCGAAAACCGGGTGATCCCGCTGGTCTGCAACGACGTCATCAAGCCGGGCATAACCAAGAGACTGCGGGGTGAAGGGCTGCCCAACCCCAAGAACCCCGCCCAGCGCGGGGACCTGGTCGTGGAGTTCCAGGTGCGCTTCCCAGACAGGATACCGCCGCAATCCCGGGAAATCATCAAACAGCACCTGCCCCAGTCTTAGACGGGACTGCATTGGGAACTCATGTTTGTTTCGTCTGCTTTTTTTTTTTGTTGTTTTTTTTTTTTAAATATACACAAACTTACACTTTCATATACATAATGGCTGTCTTTACACAGATGCTAATATATAATTTCAAGACGAAAATGAAGAGTGAAAGAATGTGCCAAGAGGAACCTCAGTTCTTTTATTTTTTTCCCATTTTTTTTTTTTTTTAAGCACTGTTTGTAAACACATACAAAGCGATAGATGCTGGCTTACTGTTTTTTTAAAATCCAGGATATTTTGTAAGGACACCCCTTTTTTATTTATGTTTTTTATCATTTGACTTCAGGATAGGTTGAAAGGCAACCTTTCATTTTAAAAGCTAGTTTGGATGTTCTCTTTTTTCCATCATGGGATGTACTCAGAAGAAGCTAAAAAGCAGGGAATGTGCTTCATGTTTTCTTGGAGCCGACTCTGCCTTGGCCACTGAGTGACCTTCATTCTGTTCCCCGCCATGAAAAACGTAAACAGTTCCTGTAATTATTAGAACTACGTTCTTATCTCAGCTTATTTATTTTCTTATTCCAACCCTCAATAAAGCGGATTTTGTGACAAAGCTACAGTTCACTTGCAGTCAGAGCACAGGCAATCAGAACACACACCAGCTGTACTAGGTGGTTACTTGACGACTTCTCAGAGCCCAACTCAAACAAGGTGCTTCAGTGTGGCATACTGCCTTAACCTTGGGGTGCATACATGTACAAATCACTTCTCACTTCTACTGGGTGAGTGCCTTAACTCGGCTAAAACCAGCATTGCTCTGACACAAGTGCTGGGTACCATGTCGGATCACACAAGAAATAGCAGAAATCCATTCAAGTAATCAAAAAAGAAGAAAAAAACAGTGAGAATATATTCTATAGCTATAATATCACCGTGTACTATTTTAGCTCCTGACCTCAAACCTGTCAGATGGGCTTTTGTTGACAGGCAGCACATGACAACATACAGTAGTCTCAGTTTGGGCTCAAACCATGGTAACGCTGAATACACAGTCATTGAGCATTCTGGAAACAGTCCACTGGGATCATGGCCAGACAGCTGGCTGTTTGCTGTGGTTAGCTCATCAAATCCGGTCATCAGATAATAGAGAGGTTGACTAACCTATTGAATGATAGAAATCATAATTTTGCTCAGTAGCAGTAAATCACCAAGGCTTAATGACAGGGTACTCTGCAGGATGTTACCTCAAGAACAGAACACAATCTTCAGTACGCACACCTACAACTTTAGCCTATTACTGCTGATTGCTTAGTAGAAGGTAGGCTTACTTGCAGGGGTTTTGTTTGCTTCACATCGCAACCTGGTGCTTGTCATTACTACAAACATTTATTTTCATTTTTTTTTTTAAAGGGAGCTGTAAAATGGTGTTTGTACATTTAAATAAGGTTATTAAGCAAGTTTTACCTGCATTTACTAAGTTTTTACCTGATGTTGAAGAACCAGATGTTTGAAGGACATTTTCAGGACTTCTTTATACTAGTAAAGCATGACCTGGCCAAGTCTTGCTGTACGGACTGCAGTTGAGCCACAGGCTTTCAAAGGCTGCCCTGGAGCAGTATGTGAAGACAGTTGCACAAAGAAAGGAAGAATAATGTCACTGGATGGTCCTTTGCTGCCTCCTTGTTTGAGGCAGTGACTTTGGATTCAAGCCCTTGATTTTGTGTGATTTCGAGGTGGTCGTGTGGACGATGGTCTGTCTCATGCGCTGAATTTGAGACAAACAGGAAGGCAGTTGTTAAGTGAACATTTTTGAACATGAACATGGGTTGTGATTCAAGTCGCCCTTGCTGTTTGGATAAATCTAATACAATGTGGCAGAATTAATTTCCTTAATTTCTTAAATTCTCTTAATTTTTTTCCCACCGAAATCTTTTTGGACATTTTGGAAGAAAACACCATAAAAAAAACAGAGGCTTCTTTGCCCAAACAGCTTGCTTACAGTGACTTTGGCAGCACCAGAACGTTCCAAAATGGAGAGGAAGAAACTTTGACGGGAACTTTGTATGTCTTTTACCCATATCTGACCTGGAAGCTCTCATTTCATGACTTGAGTTTATGCGATTATCAAGGATATAGTTGCGTGAATGGTGAACATTGCAATGAGACAGAAGCAACACATTGTGGATGTGTGTGTGGGGACCCCTACCCCTCTGTGAATGCAGTTCCACTGTGGTGTAACAGGAGAGCGAGTCTGAGAGCGAGTGTGTGAACGTCATTGGAAATCTTACAATCTTCAGTAGTCACAGTGTGTATGTACTCCTCAGTGTTTGGTAAAAAAAGCATTTTACAGTGAAAGGAAATAAACCAAAAATGTTGAATATTTTGGTATAATTATCTGTGGACGTTGATTGTCAAAGAAATGGTTCTTGCACTGTCAGTTTCACTGTACTGTATGCATGACTTGTCTGGCCCCAGCGGAGGGCTGGATGCGTGGCATAGTGATGAGAAATCAGCCCGGGTGTCCATTTCAGCCGCCAGTCCATTTAATCTATTAACCAGATAGCAGCGTTCCAGCTATTCTTGTGAAATTAACTCACACTTGAGCTTTCTTTAAATAACCTTCATCATATGTTGAGAGTAAGTCATCCATGTGACATAAGACAGATTTTTAGGATGCTGTCCCGTGCCCATTCTAATCAAATGTTTAATCTTTCCCAGAATCTGATACACATATACATATACATATATATATACACAGACCTTGGAAACTGACTGACAAAATGGTCTAGCATTTCATTGGGTTAATGTAAAGCCTATGTAATGGTTGTGGAATTAGAGTGTGAGAATTCTATTGGAATGCTAAGATGGCCAAATGTGTAGACAGCTTCGCAAGTGGAAAAAGTGGAGAGGCTGTTACCTCCAGCACCTCCTGTCATGTCTACATTTTAAGACCTGCGTGCTGTGACAACCTGAACTCAAGCCAATCTGCCTGTGTGACCCACGCTACCTCATGCTATTGCTAACTAAAAGAAAGAAACTGGGAAACTGAAGGCAGAACTGCCATCGCCAAACCAACTTACAACTTTCAATTCCATTGTGATGCACCGTATAATTTTCACAGAAATGTAGTACCTTGCTCATAGACACAGTAAAACGGCAGCTTCTGTTTGTCAGTCTGTCCGAAACAATGTCATAACAGGGGAATGGGATTTATGAAAAGCCTTCATTTCTCATTAATGAGCAGTAATAATCTTGTTAGGCTTTATGAGATGAGTCGTTCCCATAGGATCTCACAGGTTTTGTCCCAGAGGCTGTGTTTGATGAAGCACAAAAACACGACCTACATCCATGGCTTTCCCTCCGCTTGGCTGCCCTTGCTTCTGGAATGTTCCTTGGAGGCTCTAAAAAAGTTTGTTAGTGTGCGGGATGACTAAGAATATTTCCCCCTCGGCTGACTTCATAAGGAGATTGAGCGGGACCCAGTGTCCCTCTCTACTATACACAGACCTCACACACACACACACACACACACACTCACACACACACTCCAGTGTGACACAGCACTTGGTCAGTTGACAGTGTGATGTAGCAGCCCCACTGATGTACGACTTCTATATTTGTACAAGGGGAGAAGCGCAGCAGCTGAGTGAGGCTGAGGAGAATGTGCTCTGGGCTCCTCAGAGTCCTGCAGGTTTCAGAGGAAATCAACAATTAGTCCCCCAGAGGCCAATACTGCACTCCCAGCCTGAACATCATTTAGATCATATGTTCACATAGAGAAGCACTTTACTTCAACTGTTTAAACAACAGTAATGCAAGCATGTGATGTAGAGATGAGGTGATAATGACATAACAACCATGACAGTAAATGGATATGCAGAGATATGCATTATGTCCGATGAGAACCTCTAGGCTCGGTATTTTCTACTCCCCTAGATTAGTCATTTTCTGATGATTCGTTCAGTTGAGACTTAAATCCTCCATGAGTTGATTAACCAGAGCTGTTCTAATCCAGCTGTTGTAAGTGTGATGGTTGTGTTTCCCATTCACTTTTAGGTAATAGATAAACTGAGACTTTGACCCCTGTGTATTTAAGCTTGTAACAGCCCCAAAGAGGAGCTCTGCTGACTGCAGGGGAATCTCTGTGCGGTAAGAAAAGTGTTTTTCTGTATCTTCAGATTTCATAACCTTCATAAGAAAGTTAGTCTTGTGTAAAAAAAGGTAATTGTGACACTGCAATTACAATGCACTCTGAGTCTTGGTGTGTGCTTTTATCTTTCTGGCTTATGTGGTACAAAAAAAAAAAAAAAAAAATCAGATGTGAACTGATTTTGCAAGTCTCTTTGAGAAGTAAATGGGGCTGTTACGTTTCCTGTGAAAAAATAAGATTAAGAATGAATTGCGCATTAGAATTTCATGAATCCTTCGCTCATTTAGAGTTTATCTGACTTTCAGATGGCTGCTAAAAAAACTTCTGTGTCGCTGAAGTAGGACAAATTCTGTATACTGGTACGTCTCATTTGGTTTTCATGCGACGCAGCACAAACAAGGATGAAGGCTTTTGTTCCTTATTGCTGGTGAGAATGAGCGAATGGAAACTGGTCAGCCTGTGTTGTTTAAGGTCAAAAGTGAAAGTTGAACCCACTCAAGCAAGTTAACCCATTTAGACCTAAATGTCTGCCTGGAATTTTCAGAAAAAGCAAAAGAATTGTCAACGCCTATTAAATGCTTTATTTCTCAGGCTCTGTAGTAGCCTGGGCTTGCCCATACTTCCTATGATGCTGCACAAAATTTTGCGTTCAAGTCAGTATGGCCAAGCAGCCTTTTTACTGTATTTCCTGTCTCAGAATTTCAGGCACCAATGAGAAGTGAGCTTTTACTCCAGGGTGAAGGAGGAGGGCTTAACAAGTTTACATTAGATTCCGCCTCTCAGAGGGCATTTAGTACTCGTATGAGCTTTTGTCACGATAGCCAGACTAGCTCTGTAGCAGATAGAAGCTTGAAAAAAAAAAAAAAAAACACATTGGGAGCCTACAGCTTTGGCTTATTCTTGGATTGACTTGCTTAGCCATGACCATCAAGTGTACTTTTTGAAAGTGTGTGTGTGTGTGTGTGTGTGTGTGTGTGTGTGTGTGTGTGTGTGTGTGTGTGTGTGTGTGTGTGT
>JASCQY010000293.1:9318004-9352256 GCA_030264315.1 Sardinella tawilis | reverse complement strand
GTGTGTGTGTGTGTGTGTGTGTGTGTGTGTGTGTGTGTGTGTGTGTGTGTGTGTGTGTGTGTGTGTGTGTGTTAATAATTGTAAATAGAAGTCAATCATCAGTCACCCACAATGAATAACAACACAAGATGACTTTTCATTATGACTAAGTGTTTTTCCTGTTACTTAAGTATCTCGTAGTCCTCAGGACGGCTATTGTCATTTCTGGGGCAAACCTGTACTCTTACTCACACAATTGAGCATAGCTGTCAAAAAAACAAACAGATTTTGGTCTTGTTGCTTTGACAGATAACCTGGCGCAGGTGGGCACACAACAGACCAAGACCATGAGTGGCACTGAGGTCACTCTCTCGTCGGGCCAGAGGATGCCAGCGGTGGGCCTGGGCACCTGGAAAAGCGGCCCGGGGCAGGTCAGGCTGCGGCCACTGGCCGAGATGCATCCTCACAGCGCGGCTCATCCATTAAAGCCTAAGCGCTTTACCTCTGCAGCACCCCCAGTTTATTAAGTCTCATCAGTCACAGCTAATGCTCCTCTATACGTGCCCACTCTTATTAGCATATGCCTGATGCATTGGCCATATGAGCGACTGGGCAAGGTTGATGGATGATGGTAATCTTGGTGTGTGTGTGTGTGTGTGTGTGTGTGTGTGTGTGTGTGTGTAAAGGTGAAGCAGGCGGTACTGGCCGCACTTGACTGTGGCTACAGGCACATTGACTGTGCAGCAGCCTACAGTAATGAGCACGAGGTGGGGGAGGCTCTGTCTGAGAGGATGGGCCCTGGGAAGGTAAGAGAATTGATTCTTTATTCTGTTATTCTAAAAAGGGTGAAAACGTCTTAACCTCAGGGGCCTACTTAGAAATCACACCCCTGGGTGCTCATGATTGTGATTATTGCTTTAAAGCTGGGGACACATAAACCCTTCTAGTCACGTAGTATGAAAAAAAGTATGCTAATAACCTCAGAGGGGTCCAATTAAATGTGGCTCTTGTACAGGAAGAATTAAATCTTAATGAAAGAACGGGTAGTAAAACCAAAGATACTGAATAACACAGCTTTTATCAACCGTCTCTGGTAAAACTTTGTTCAAAAAGAATCATGTTTTTATCCCCTAGTCTGTGAAGCGGGAGGAGGTCTTTGTGACCTCGAAGCTGTGGAACACCAAGCACCATCCTGATGATGTAGAGGTCACCTGTCGGAAAACCCTCTCTGACCTGAGGCTTGACTACTTGGATCTGTATCTCATACACTGGCCCATGGCCTTCGAGTAAGTGTTCCAACTCAGCCGCATCATTAGCTACGTTCATATGGACACTTTTATGCCAACCGAGGTGTTTGTATGTGCATGTCTATTCCGATTGATAGTGATTCCATTTTACAGGTTAAAAGTGTCCATGTGAACGTAGCTGTTGGGTCCTTAGTTCGACCCGACTGGCTCTGTGGTCATATCATGTGGTAAGGTAAGAACAGTAAATGCAGGACAGCGCAGGAATAAGATGTTGGCAAAGCTATTGGTGTCTATTAAAGGAGAAGTTCGGTCAATCCATAGCTCTGTTGTTCAAGGCCACTGAATGCTGTTCATAGGAAAAAGAAATAAAAAATTTGATACAACATAGACCGAATAATGAACCGGGCAACTAACGCTAAGTGAATGGGGCATAGTGTCTTACTTTCAGTTTCATTTTACTATGCCCCATTCAGTTAACAATAGTTATTGATCGATAACTCAGCCTATGTTGCATCATTTTATTTCCTTCTTTTTGCTACAGACAACATTCAGTGACCTCTAAAAACCAGACTATGGATTGATTCACACCGCACTTCTCCTTTAAAATTTCGTTGTGGCCTTGGGCCCAGGCTTTCAGAGTTTTATCCTGATAATATGAGCATTCTTGACTTTAGTTTAATGTCTAAAAATACAATAAAGAAGTTTTCAAGCAGCAATGCCTTAGCATTTGTAGACAGTAACAGATCATAATGGGAAAGCAAGGACTACGTCAAAACACCTGCAACCTGTGAAGCAGCAGATCTGTTTTGTCAGTGCTATAACTGTGACATTTAACTGGGTTTAGCTACACACACATACACACACACACACACACACATACTGTACACACACACTGTGTCCTGAAGCACATAGATTGGCTTTATGGTTGCATAACTTGAAATTTCAACAGCTCAGCATGCAAATTGCTATGGCAGCCTTAACAGGTGCTCTTCTCTGAGCAGCCAAGATGGGGAATGACTAGGCTCACTCTGCTAAAAGATCAGTCACGATTGTCAAGAGGTACCTAAAATATGAGAGGTCTGTAGTGTCATATGGTCACTCTCTAAAAGGCCCTGATCAAGCTGTTTCAGCTCATGAGCTCTCACACAAGGTTTAAGGGTTTTAGAGATGGAGTCAAGGTGGAGTCAAGAGGGTTCAGATGTGATACCACACCAAATCCCATGTCTGTGTCTCCAGGAGGGGAGTGGAGCTGATGCCAAGACGGCCCGATGGCACCATTCGCTACGCAGACTCCCACTACCGAGACACCTGGGTGGCCATGGAGAGGCTGGTGGACCAGGGTCTGGTGAAGGCCATAGGGTTGTCCAATTTCAATGCAAGGCAGATTGATGACATTCTTAGCATTGCAAAGCATAAACCAGTCGTGAATCAGGTACAGTACTGTCAGCAGCTATATCAATGTTACTTCATTTCACTTCATTTCACTTCAGAGACGACCCACATGCAAATAAAGCATCTCAATGTACAGCTGAAGTATTTCTGAACTTCTGCATCCTGTAACACTGTAACATACTTTTGAGCGTCCGTGTTTGTGGCATGGCATGGTCTGTGCATTGTTATATTTCTGCGCCATTATGGTGCCATGTTCTTCTGCTACTGTGACTCATTATGTGTAATATGATTGCATTATGTAACATTCTGCTATAGAGGAGCCAAATTGAGCCCAGACAGCAATCAACACTTTTGTTCAGACCGTGGCTCAATTTCTGAGAATCAATTCAATTTTATGACACCTGTTACATAAGAAGCTGTGTCTAAACGAGTGGCGAGGTGGTTATAGGCTAGAGAAGTTGCATGGGCATAAGGAGAGCACTTCACATTTGTAAGTGGTGGAGACATGCTTGGCCTCAGCAGGTATCTAAGTGATGACTTCACCCTGCGCTAGAGGAAGCGAAATGTCAACCCAGCGAGTCGGGCTGCAAGCGCTCCATCTAGTGAATCACTGCATTAGACATGCTGCCAAAAATAGAAAATGAGAAAACAGGACAAGTTATCATAAAACAAACTATGCAATCATAGTTGCATACTATGTATCAGAGAATCCTGGCTACTACTAATTATGGAGCTGAAACATGGCACGGAAGCTCTGAAGTGGCCATGGTTAGTATTGGTGCTCAGTTCTCTGGAAAAAGAGTTTCAGACTGGATTAGTGATGTTTGAACTTGCCCTTGTATTGCCCAACTGATCGCTGGCAGGTGGAATGCCACCCGTACCTGATCCAGTCGGAGCTGCTGGCCCACTGCAAGAGCCGAGGGGTTGCGGTCACTGCCTACAGTCCCCTGGGTTCACCCGACCGCCCCTGGGCGGCCCCCGGTGAGCCCCTGCTAATGGACGACCCACGGATCCTCGCCATGGCCAAACACTATGGCAAGAGTCCCGCCCAAGTCATCATCAGGTGAACGAGCAGAGCCGTAATACTGATCTGATTTACAAAAACTGGTGTGACGAGTTTAGTAAGTTTATTTGAATTCCTGGAATAGCCAGAGATCAAGGTTGATGTGGGGACCCGAGGATGTGCTTTTGGTGGTGGCAGTAGAAGGGCCAATGTGAAGGGATGAGAAATGTTGGGCGACACAACAGGGTCACAGCTTGGGTTTTCTCCCCACACTCAGCCGAGGTCATTTACAGTGAGTGCTCTGGCCAAATGTGGGAGCTGACCTGTTTGATTCACCGGCAGATGGCACGTGCAGAGGGGAGTCATATGCATCCCGAAAAGCGTCACTCCGTCCAGGATCAAGCAGAACCTTGAGGTAACCAACGGCTCTGCAGTCTTCATATTGAAATGAAAAGAAAACTCAAGGGCAGCCACTGTTTAAAAAGGTCGATTAGCCCATTTCAAGCAGACAGCCAAGAGCTGTTATATGCAAATACTGTTCTATATTTAGCAAGCTGGCTCGTCCTACAACATTCACCCATCACTAACGCACACGCAGACGCACACTTATCTCACCCTTGGGAGAGAGAAAAAAAGAATATAAAAAATGAATATAAAAAGCGGATAATTAGAATGAAAGGGACTTGCATGTTTGACACTTTTTCGCCGCACTCTGATTCAAACTTTTGCTTTCCAGCCTTACTGATGTTGAATTGTTTCCCTGTTTGTTCTTCTGAAGGTGTTTGACTTTGGATTATCAGAGAAAGATATGAAACAGATCGACTCCTTCAATCGTAATGAGAGACTCATCGTTCCAGCCATAGAGGTAAAGATGGCACTGTAAAAATGCAAGGGCCGTGTGTCTGACATGTTGTAGTAGCTAGTAGCTAAGACTGGTTTTATTCTCCCCACAGAAAGATGGAGTTAAGATATGGAGGGACGCAGTTCATCCTCACTTTCCCTTCCATGATCCGTACTAAGTACCTCTTACCCAGCCACCATGTCCATGGAAAGAGAGACACACTGCACCCTCTTCTGTATTATTCCAGCACTTGAATAAAATAAACAGTTTTGAGTGATATGCTGCATATTCAGCCTCACTTTAACAGTTAATAAAAAATAGTATAATTACTACCCATCACATTACCCCTCAGTTGTAGTAATTTTACTGTCTTATCTATGAATATGAACTGCCATCACAGACTGCAGACAAATAAAAATGTGGTATAAAATAAAACTGCAATGAAATGACAACTAAATGATTACAATAACAATAAAAGTGTCTTGCATAACACAACCAGAGTCGGTTGTACAAATAGTCCCAATTCTGTCTGTGGAAAGTTCTAGAAATCCATGACCAGGCAGGTTGGATTGCTCAGTTGTTTAAATGTGTGGCCACTCTCTAGACAAGCCCTTTCGATTGTTTGCTTTAAAAGCCACCTGGACCTTTTCAGCCCTGTCACTTGTGACACTGGACTTTTAGAACTCCTTGACTGTAACTCCTATAAGGTAGCAAGGGTGACCTCCAGTGGCAAACAGCAGATGTAGCTTTGACACTTCAAATGCCCCTCCAGGTCTTTGTATATTAAGAGTTATGAAGGTTAGTGGGAGCATTTTCAGTTCAGTTCAATTCATTTTCAGTTACTTTTTTCATGAGATAAGTAAGGCTATTTCAGGCTCAGCGCCTCAGCACCAATAAAAGGTTAAGTGGCAATACAAAAGGGGTGAAAAAAAAAAAAATTACACCATGCTCACAACTGTGAAGCGTAATGTGGGGGGGAAGAGAGTTGTGGCAAAGGTGATGCCCTGTTCCAACACCACCAAGTACACTTTTTTTACTCTTACTCACAGTTTTTACTCTAACAGTGAAACCTATTTACACCTCTCTGGGAGGCTAATTGAACATGGAGCATTTCCAGGCCCAAGAAGGCAAAGGCAAGTCTCCAGACACCCACGACCAGCAGGTTTCTTTCCTTTCGTGAATTTTATTGGAACATTTTCAAACTTGTAATACATTATATGCTACATTCATAAAAAATGAAGTAATTAGCAATTTTTTTCCTCTTTTTTTTTTTTGTTTTAATCCGTTTTCTTTCAACAGGCTAGCATTAATCCCATCACTAAAGCTGCTCGCATAGGTTGTGAAAAAAGTAAGAATGAAGCCACTCTAACCTGGTATGTATTCACGGAAATGCAACACTCCCCCCACCCACCCACGTTACATAAAGATCAAAGTTTCAGCAATAATCATCCTTTTCACAAACCAGAGCCAAGTACAAGCAGCTACATGCTTTTTCTCTGACAGGTGTGGAAATAAAGGGGGGAGGGGGAGGGGGAGAGAAGAGATTGAATTGGAGGGAATAATAATAATAATAAAAAAGAAAGACATTAAAGAAGCACAGGAGTCCTAAAAATGTGGAATTTTATAGTTGGTTTGTTTTTTTTTTGTTGATTTTTTTCACTCTTTTTTTTGTATTTGTACATGGTGGCCTGAGAGGACTGAGATGTCAGTCAGGCGTGTGGTCTCTTCAGCCGTAGAGGTCATCATCGTTGTCCTCGAACACGTTGCCGCCGCCGCCGCCGCCACCTGATGATCCCTGGCTTGGTCCACTGCCACCCTGCTGGCTGGAGGGGAATCTGTGGGGAGGGGAGGGGGGGCACAGTGGCAGTGGGGTTAGAGCCACATCTATTTTTGCAACTTCAAAAAAAATAAAAAATAAATAAAAACAACCAACCACTCATGACCAATTGCTGGGTTATCTAGAACCAGTCCACAGAATGATGCCATGAAGTGGACTGCACAAATATTACAAATCATAACCACAACTATCAATGTAAACTGAAAAAACAAAGTTTTAAGTCTAAGAATAGTTACATACAGGGCTTAATCTATATGATACACAGGTATACGCCATATTTAAATGTCTTGTGTATATCCAGTAAAACGTAGGCTGCAATAATGACGAAAACACTAATGGTATGAGGCAGAATAAGCACTGGTCACACCCTTGTTTAAGTTCATTTCTGACAGACTCCATAGTGCCTGTGGTCCATCTGTCTGCATTACGGTGGAATGTTCTGGGTCAGACAGAAGGTTAGGAGATGCTGACCTGAAGCTGCCGAATCCTCTGCTCTGCTGCAGCGTCTGTGCGAACATCTCGTACTTGCGGATGTCGTTGTCGCTGACGGAGCGGCGAGCGAAGCGCATGGCCTCCTCAAAGTGGTCTTTCCTGATCTCAGGAACAGGGTCATCCTCCTCCACCTCCTGAAGGCACAAGCATCAGGGTCCAACTTTACTTTGTGCTGACTGACAGAAACCACAACTCTAAGGCTCTCCAATACCATTGGTATCAATCAGCAGATGCCAAAATTTAGAACATTATTATTTTTAACAAAGCAAAGACCACTGGCAGCGTGTGACAAATGTCAATGCCAGAATTTAGAGGATTATTCAATTTCTTGAATGTCAAGGCAATAAAATTGGCTTCGTTTACAATTAAACCCGTATATTTTTGTCTTTTCTGACCATGACTTCTTCCATTTGCAACCAACATTAGTAAACAAAACGATCTAATGCTACACAGTTGATCGGATCTGTTTGGTTGATGGAAAAGGCACACTCATTTAATGGCATAATGATGTACATTGTGTACAATGCTGTACAAGTCCCTGTTATACCTGAAAAAAGGCACCAAAATATCTTGTTAGCACCATTTAGGTAGCAACCTTGAAAGGAAGTGCTAGCATGTAGCACAACAATAGGATGCTAACCATGGATAATGGCCCCACAAGAGAGCCCTCCGTTAGGCCTACATTATGAGCCCATTATAAGTTAACGTTAACATGTTTGATTTAAAGAAGAAACAAATCAAAGTTTCAATTGGGCATCCAAACTCCGAAGTGTCCACCAAGTTGAGTATCTGTACTATAGCATCACCACTGTCCCCACAATCACATACTCAACGCTTCAGCATTTCCCAATTTCCCCATTTTCACTATAGCTTCATGTCAGATAACCAATTAAACAGCACCTAATGCCATCAGACATTCATAGAACGCCTGTTTATCGTATTGAAGCCTTAAAGGAGAAGTTTGGTGTGAATCAATCCATAGCCCTGTTGATAGAGGTCAATGAATGCTGTCTGTTGCAAAAAAAAATGATGCAACATAGGCTGAGTAACAAGCCAGTAACTATTGTTAACTGAATGGGACATAGCAAAATAAAACTGAGAGCAAGTCACTATGCCCCATTTACTTAGTGTTAGTTTGACAGTTCATTATTCAGCCTATGTTGTATCAAATTTCTTCATTCTTTTTCCAATAGACAGCATTCAGTGACCTTGAACAGGGCTATGGATTGATTCACACCAAACTTCTCCTTTAAATTAAGTGGCTGCAGAAGTAGTAATCGGTGAGCTGGTTCTCATCAGCCGAAGGAGGTCTACATCGATTCTCACCATGGCTGAGGGGTTGGTCTGTCTCTCGCGCTCCCTCCTGATCTCGTTCTCGATGGACTCCCTGATGGCCAGCTTGCAGGCCCGCTGGCAGATCTCAGTCAGGTCAGCTCCAGAGAAGCCATTGGTCATCTTGGCCAGGAAGTCCAGGTCCACTTCCTAAAGAGGAAACATACAGGCCACAGACATCAGCTACAGCGCCCTGATTTTAGCAATCATGTTCCAGTCAGAAGGCCTGAGGTATCCCATTACTCTAGACATGTACAAAAAGAAAGCAAGCAAAGCCTTGAAGCTAAACAACAGCTTTAAAATCTTCTCATGTCCGCCATCTTAAAAGCATACTGATACTGCCACGCGCCTATGGTCAGTGTAGAGAGGGGTCTGACCTTGGCAATGGGGGACTTCCTGAGGTTGGCCTTGAGGATGGCGATACGAGACTTCTCGTCGGGCAGGGGGATGTAGATGAGCTGGTCCAGACGTCCAGGCCTGAGGATGGCAGGGTCGATGATGTCGGGCCTGTTGGTGGCGCCGATGATGAAGACGTTCTTCTTGCTGGACATGCCGTCCATCTCCGTCAGGATCTGGTTGATGACACGGTCGGCGGCTCCGCCACCGTCGCCCACGTTGCCACCACGGGCCTTGGCGATGGAGTCCAACTCGTCAAAGAAGAGCACGCAAGGGGCAGCCTGGCGAGCCTGTGGGTGGATGCACATGGAACCGAGAGTCAACTATCTGAACACCTTGTGAATAACGCCCCACAGTCCCAAAATGTACCCTAGCCCTCTGCCCTGAACCCTTACATACATGAATAATCAGGAAATTAAATCGGACATTTCAAGGCATTGGGACACTGCAGACATGAATTCAGTAAACGAGTGACTAATGGCTACAAGTAAGTTTCGCAATCAAGTTAACAGGTGCATTCAACGTTGTCTAGTCAGCAGCAGCCAACGATGCTTTCTGGGTTGAAGGCCCCACCAATAGGATTTGAATATAAAAAGGATTTCAACCCGGACTGTAGTCAGCTAGGCAATGTTGAATGCACCTAATGCAGATACGGCAGTATGAGCCTCTGTTAAACAGAAACAGCTTGTTGGCTAATTAGAACCTGACATTACGAAAGTCGTACCTTGTCGAAGATTTCACGGACATTGGCCTCAGACTCTCCAAACCACATGGTGAGCAGCTCTGGGCCTTTGATGGAGATGAAGTTCGCCTGGCACTCGTTGGCGATGGCTTTAGCCAGGAGGGTCTTACCACAGCCTGGTGGTCCATAGAACAGCACACCCTTGGATGGGGTCATGCCAAACTTGAGGAATTTGTCGGGGTGCTCCACTGGATACTGAGAAAAGGCACAGGGACGTGGATTTAATGTCAAACCTAAGAAACTTCACCGACATGTTTACCATCCGGACGGGATACGGTTTGATTGGTGTCGCCATTTTAAATCAGTACCTGCACAAGCTCCTGCAGCTCCCTCTTGACGTCGTCCAGACCTCCGATGTCCTCCCAGGTGATGTTGGGCACCTCCACCACAGTCTCACGCAGGGCAGATGGGTTGCTCTGGCTCAGGGCCCACTGAAACACCACACACACACACACACACACAGAGTCCACATGAGAAGCCAAGCCATCACTTTATGGTCAAGACCAGATCATCTTTAATGCCTGGTTTGTGCACTGGTTTTAAAAGTTGTGACATGTCACATTTTATATATATATCAAGTTGTGAGGATTATGTTAACTACCAATAGTCATGCTTGAAGGCAGATTCCCTATAGTCAGCCACGTGCTTCATGAAATACACTGACAGCTGTATCGGTCATAAACAGTTTAATAAATGAAAACAAAACAAGCCGACTTACCCTGAAGTCATCCATGGTAACAGCCAGTGAGTTCATGACCTCTGCGTCAATGGTCTCATCCTCCAGGTCAATAAGGTCCATCTTCTTTCTGATGGCCTGCAGGGCAGCCTCCGAGCACAGGGCAGCCAGGTCAGCACCCACGTGGCCATGGGTCTCATTGGCAACCTGGGGGAACGGAGGACAGCAGCTCAATTCAGTGCTTGCATGTAGCCAACCCAGTAGCAGTGTAACTATTGCCCTGTGTTGATTTGTCACCATTTTTTTTAAAAAGATATTTTTTGGGGCTTGTATGCCTTCATTTCGATAGAACAGCGAGGGAGTGGGAGAGAGAGACGGGGAGGGATCGGGAAATGACCCGGGTCCCCGGATTCATGGTATGGCGCCTTAGCCAACCGAGCCACGGCACCCTCACCATGAGCAGTGTTGGTGCCACGGCTGTGCTGTGCTGTGCAGTTCTATGCCATACCTGCTCGAGGTCAACATCATCGGCCAGCTTCATGTTCTTGGTGTGGATCTGGAGAATCTCAAGTCTGCCGGTAGCATCTGGAATGCCAATGTCCACCTCTCTGTCAAAGCGACCTGGGATTGACAAAAGACAAGATCAGTCACCCATGCTAAAAATAATTTCAAGACGTGGTCATTCCGGGTGACTTATAGCGCCGACTTCAAATTCGTGGCTACCAGCTGAACTTCCGGTAAGATCCGGGCCTTACCGAATCGCCTGAGGGCTGGGTCAATGCTGTTGGGTCTGTTGGTGGCAGCCATGACGATGACGTGAGCCCTCTGCTTCAGGCCGTCCATCAGGGTCAGCAGCTGAGACACAATGCGCCTCTCCACCTCACCATGGGTCTGCAAGCACACAAGGCCAGTTCTGGTTACCACACACACAAAAACTGGTGAACGTTCTTTTGAGCCCTCAACAGCACCTTCTAGGCAGCCCAGACAGCACCCAATCAGGGTGAGGGTTAAGGGGGTTAGGGTTAGGATTAGGATAGTGCCTTGCAGGCAGCGCTGCCTGGAAGGGGCCGTTGAGGGCTCCATAGAGCATTGAGCACATGAACCACTTGCAATCCTGACAGAGGAAGTCATGCGAGTTCATGAACAGCAAAGTTTCCAATATGGACTTGAAATCTCTGAAAGGTGGGGTCTGTACTGTACAGGTACTGCACTCAGGTATTGCAATGTCCACACTGTTTAAACACAGTGCCATGGAATGACACCCTTCATAATCTGAAGACTTTAAGCAACAAATGTAGTGGAAGGGCACGCTGACTTAACTCCAAGTGAATTTTCTACAACTGCTAAGAGATAACATTCTTTCCAGCTTTTGTCATTTAAAACCCTGCACACGGTTACAGATTTCCATTACAAATTCCGTTAAATGGCTAAGCAGCCAAGCCTCTGGAGGGGAATGGTGGTTCCAGATATAAATGGAAGTATCCAGAAGCAGGGGTCATCGTCCTCACCTTCTCTCTCTTGGGGGCAATGGCATCGAGCTCGTCAATGAAGATGATGGCGGGGGCGTTCTTCTCGGCCTCCTCGAAGGCTTTCCTCAGGTTGCTCTCGGACTCACCAGCCAATTTGCTCATGATCTCGGGGCCTGGGACACACAAACAGTGGTAGCAAGTTTTTTTTTCGTTTGCCAGAGAACTCAATGGAACTCAATTCAATTAACTTTATAGGTATGACCCTTCAGAGAAACGTACAAAACTCCATAACAGTTACATACTGAGGCCTGAGAGCCAAAAGGGTGTAAGTGACATTTTGGTCAAAATTAAGTTACACACACACACGAAAACTTCTTTCTACTGACATTATAAATGTAAAGATTAAACAGAACACAGAGTAAGAGCAAACCAAAGTCATTTTTTCCTTTGGCTGGCCTGTAAAGTTGGTGAAATGTCACCTACGCCCTTCTGGCATCTCAGCCCTCGATATAATCGTATTACAGTATGTGAAATTAAAAACGAATGTAAGGAGAGATGGAGAAAGTCTGTAGGCTCACAGATTAGATTGATTTTACACAAAATTATGCATATATTTGCAAACATGTTCTAGTTAGACCAACTCCATTGAACCACTCTGCTTGATAATCAGCATACTGGCATGCTGCTATCCAGGTCAACCTAGCAGGGTGAAAAGCACGACTGAAACAGACTATAAAAAGCACCAGCTCTGATGTTGGTAAAATGCTACAGATCTGCCATCTTTGAAAGCTTTAGGGGGAAAAAAAGGAAAAATAAAAGCGCTCCAACAGCGCTTGGGTGACATCTAGCTGTCAGAGGAGAGCAGATGGAGTTGCGGAGGAAAGCCAGAGAAAAGAGAACGGCATGCTACACCATGTGTCTCTAATAAGGTGAAGGTAATCAGCAGGACCTTCACGTGCCGCCACAGAAACACGAGCTAGCCTTTGTCCGCCTCAGCAAGAAACAAGAGGAGGATCACTTGCAGAAAGAGCACGACATGATGAAGAGATGCAGAAACTTGAGGAAAGGGTGATCAATGTGTGTGCCCTGATAAACATTAGGGGGGGGGAATGTATCAAAAACACACCACAAAGCTCACAATTGGTCGAAACAAACAAACCAACCCTACAGATTTTTTCTCCAGAAGTAATCAAGTTACACAAGCAACTAAAGAGAACAGTAATGCAATATGCATTACTTCAAATCACCAGGTCAGTGATTAAGGTTGCATAACAAAGATTTTGCCCTCATAAGCTTCACAAATAGACTTGGAATTACTTCACACTGTGAGGTGATCAGCCATCAGCACTTTAGTTGTAGAGTGTAAAGGTCACCTGGACAGAAATCAATTCTAAGGATTCAGTAGGTCACTGGACTGCTTAGTGCTTTGTCCCATTTTTTTTTTATTTGGAATATAACTCAATTTAATTTAGAATGCTCTCTAAAAGGCAACTCAGTCACTCAAACTACCCAGCAACATCGGCTCTATTATATGGGATGACATAATATTAAGGTCAAGGATTGATTCACCATTACATTCCAAAACAACTTCTGCCCAAGGTTTCTTCCTTCTGTCCCCACTCCCTCCACACACACACACACACACACACACACCCACCCTTCTTAATGCTCTTAGTCTTAGCATAGGTCCATTCTGCAATCTACAGCATATGCATAATAGTAATATATGCATGTGACAAATGCACTTGCTTGATTCCTTGAACTTCCAAAGTTTGCACTGCACAATTCTTACCATTAATGAGGAAGAAGAAAGCTCCAGTTTCGTTGGCGACAGCACGGGCAATCAGAGTTTTTCCAGTTCCAGGAGGTCCATACAGCAGAATACCACGAGGAGGCTGGCGGACACAAAGGGTATGGTTAGAGCTCCCTGTTGGAGCACCATTCCAGTCAATGGGTCAAGTCAATCTACTACCAAGGCGTTTTCCCCTCACCTTCACACCAATGGCCTTGAAGAGTGCGGGGTGTCTGAGCGGGAGCTCCACCATCTCTTTGATCTGAGCCAGCTGCTTACGGACTCCTCCAATGTCATCATAGCCCACCTCATTCAGAGACTCCTCCTCATCCTACAGACAACCAAAACACACACACACACACACACACACACACACACACAATCAGGTGCCTGCAGGAGAAGCATCATTCCAAACTGAATTGCAAATACAGTCGGTCTGTAATCCTGCCTGAACCGGGAGAATATATATCGATTAGTCTAATATTACACTCTGCCCATATCTGGGTATTGCTCTGGAGTCATAATACAGTACTTACTGATCTCGAGTCAAACCTCCACTGCAGAAGCAAAGCCTAGCTTCACTTAAAAATCTGCCCGGCTCCTTCAAAAGGTTCTGATGGGAAAGAGTAAGAGCTGTAGAAGCTTTCCGTCAGCATACCTCACGTTTGATGGGCTCGCCCTCACAGTGGATGACTGTGTCGGGGGCCACGATGCAGTAAGGGCTGGGGTCCGTCTCCACCACTTTGAATTCAACCGCACGCATGCCACCCCTGACCAGGAAAATGTCCCCTGAAAAATAAAATGGGTTTTATGAGCCATTCAGTCAAACGCCAACATCAGAGTCCATTAAATAAAACCTCAAGCCAGTAATTGCCAGTCATAAAAAAAAAGAAAAGATTTTACCTTTGCGGATTGGCCGGTAGGCCTCAAGGAAATATGGCTTCAGGTACACCTCAAACAGATTGCCAGTGATTCCTTCAACTGTGTCATCAATGGGCAAAACATGGATACGCTTCCCATATTTGACATCTGGACAAGGCTGGATGCTATGGACAGCAATGGCACAAACTGTGTAAAGGACTGCTTAAATATGGAGGAACATTCCAGAATTAAACCAGACCAACCAGTTCAGCCATTTTTAAAAAGGATCTCTGAAATACCTGATTACATCTCCCAGACGGACCCTCAGGTTGTTACGAACCACCCTGTTCATGCGGACCTTCTCGTCGGAGCAGGAGTCATCAGAGAGCACGATGCACACCGTCTCCCTCCTCTTCTTGCCCTTGAGCAGTACAGTGTCGCCTCTGAAGAGCTGCAGTTCGTCCATCTTAGCCTGCCAAGAGCATTCAGAATTTAGAACAGAAATAAAGAAAACGAAAAATAAGTAAATAAATTAGCTGTCTGACATACAGTACATCCCATATTTAATGTTAAACTAATCTACCACACATTTGCAATAAAACCTGCTTAATTATTGGGATACCAAATGTTGTTACCTGAGAGAGAGACACAACACTGTTATCTTCATTGATGGATTCATCAACTATCAACCTGTTTGGTCTGTTCTTTTGCTTCAGGATCGCAGTGGAAAGATCATCATTTTTGGATCTGCAGAGATCAGATACAAATTCTTCATTAGTTGCTAAATGAATACCACACAATCATCTACTAGATTTACAAATTCTCCTCTCAATGTCAACCAAATGCCAATACACACATGTGCTCAATGTGGTTTTTTTTTTGTTATTATTTACTAATGCTTCCATTTTTACAGTATTTTTGTCACCATGATGAAGTCCTGTCTATGCATTATCTAATGGGCAATATTTTTGTATAGATGCAGCAGAAGTATGAGCCCAAGAGAAATTTTCTAAACTGAGAAACAGTGCTTTAATTACTATGACAGATTCATGTACATGATGGATAAATCAATTACCCTGTGTTAAAGACAAATTGTTCAAGCTTGCTTATCAACGCTCTTAAACTGATTTGCGACTTGACCACATTATATACTTGTATTTACCAGATTGATAGGCAGAGGAAATGGAAACTTCTGGTGATTTGCTTAGGTGTTATGCGTACGTAGAAAGGAAACAAAAGAGAAACTGTAACAGACCGGCGTCACAGTGAGTGAACTTGGCAATCAACAACTTAGCAAGAGTAAACCGACGTTTGGCCAAGTTAAATGGGATTAGATTCAGAATTCACTTCTTAATTTATATATGATGGTAATAGACGACTTTTGACATCTATTATTAAAACTCCCCGAAATCGAAACCTAAAAGGAAACATATTATAAACCTCCTCATAGCAAAACGACTAACTTGAACTGTGACTAGCCGTGCTAGGTAGTTGTATCTCTTCAGACAAAAGATGAAATTACGCTTGAGTGGCTTCATAAATCGAGTGTATTTTCCAAATTCCGTAGAAAAACTAAAGACAAGTTTTAGACACATGACTTCTTGGTGGTGGCTAGCAAATAAGTCAGCAGTTGCGATGTTGACCCCGATTTCCTCCGTTTGATATCCTCAGGCAATTCGCTTTGTGGTTAACGCAAGCTAACTCACTAGCTAGCAATCCTTTAGTTATATGCCGAATGACACAGCAAATGCTTCTGACTAAACAGAGATGCTATCCGACTAGCTAGCTTTCAAGCTAATCAGTTAGCGGTAGCACGTTTAACCATCTGCGTTGTCAATTAGAAACGTTACATCTGAGCTGGTTAGCTTTCTTAGAAATTAATGATGGATCATGAGTGAAGTCAACCATGTCTCGATGCTTACGATGGCCATATATCTGGCGTTGGATGACAACATTACTACACAAAAGCAGGGTAATTGATATCGTCGTGGAATGGCCTACCGACATGAGAGGAAGGTTCAACATAACGTTAAGCTTCGTTCACAAATCAAAAGCCAGAAACTAGTGGGCAAACGGTCATTGCTTCGTTTCAATAATTACACGCAGTATAATTACTACCAATTAATTTGGACGCTTTGTAAGTGGCGCAGAACGGATAATGTCAAACTCAGTTGATGCCGGTAGGCCAAACTTCCCCCCACGGAGAACGAGAATGACTCAGTATGCTTCGCTAGGTTAGCCGCTTAGCTAACGACGTTATTGGGAGCAGGACCAAAGCTAAAGTTGACCAGCTAGAATGAACATCAGTCCTGCAGTAGAAAGAAAATTGGGGGTGCTGTTGACATCAACTAATTGCCACTAGTTGAATTTACGCCATGTTACGTTGTATAATGCCTGTGAGTTGCTCAACCTGCTCCAGCTAACTGAGAAATTACCATGGTGAAATATCAATGGCTACTAATGTATTCGGTACAGCGATATGCTAACGTTAGCTGTTTAGCTAGTGTAGCTTGTCAGCTCGCTAGCTAGCTGACAACGCTATAAAATACGATGACCAGGCAAACAGAAATGGATAAATATTATTTTCTAGATATACTTACTCTCCTCCTGAAGCCATGTTGCTTCTCCCGAACAAGGGTATAAATAAAATGTAACAATATACTTCAGCAACTCTCTTGATTGACCGACGGCAACCTTCAAGATTCTTTCCTCTGCACTGAATTTCAAAACGTCAGCTTAGCTTGCTCGCATCAAAGCTGCAGAAAAGTATCGGTTCTTTCTGCTTCAGTGGACCAATCAGAGAACGTTTGAATTGACTCTCTTCCGCAATTGGTCCCAATCACGTGAGCTATTGACCAATGAAATAATTGTGATTTAGAAAAAAAATTAAAAATTGCTATTTCAAAGAACAGCCATTGGTCAAATTACATCCAGTGCCTGTCATGTTAGCGTATTTTAGTAAGGCGGAACCCAAATCTACACGGATTGGTTTAGGAGAATTAGAATGTACTCTGGGGGAAGACAATTTGCTGAAAAATGCGACATGGCTCCTCGCTATTGGCAATTCGACACTATCAGAATCATGATATTTCCATAACCACAACAAGGTTATTAATTCGAAAAACTAGCATCCGGATCAAGAAGTCCGATGTCTTGTTTGAATATTCAGCCTAGGGCACACACATGCATTTACAACAAAATTCACAAAGTATCTTTACAAGTGATATGACAGCAGCATGGATTACACCAAGATTTCTAAGTGACCTAGTTACATCCCTCCCTTTCCAACAATTACATAAAAGTACACAAGTGATGTATTATTACAAATATTTATTAAACAAGTAACTGTTGTTTAAACTATTTCTTATAAATATGAACAGCATCTTCCATCGTTTTATTCAAGTCACTGATGTCAATGCATAAACAGTCTTCTAGAAATGTCTGAAGATACAGGGGCAGGTTTCTGAAAGTTAGCAAGACAAGATGACAATTGTTAAGCACACTGTAAGGCAAATAGCTAATCCCAACCAACAGACAAAATCATTTTATCTAGATTTTTTCCATAATAAATGAGGATGTATATTTTTGGAATCTAGCACAATACTTCAGTACATTACAAACATATTAAATAGTGGTAAAACAGTATTACCCTGAGGAAACTCCCTCAGATGAGATCTGTGACTCTCTCCAACACACTATGGCTTCTTCCTGGCGTCCAAGCTTCCGGTACACCTCCACCAGTCCAAACTTAATCATCTTTAACTCTAGTGGCATCAAAGAAAGGACAAAAGCATTTCTTAAATCAAGGAACACTGTTTTTCTGGTAAACATCAATGAAGAGCTTAATGACATGACATGTAAACACTGTAAAGTGTTAAATGATAAAATCATTTTACTAAATTAACCCCTTCCATGTGCTGCTAAATGTTTGGACAAAACTTTCTCCTTTATAACAATATGTACGAGTGTACTGAGCTACTATTATAAATTTAGAGCATCATCAATATGTAAAGGCATCAGTACCCTTTATGGACTGAAGGCTAAGTGTCAGATCTCGTAGTGCTTCCTTTAACTGGCTCCTCTCCATGAAGCTGACCCCTCTTCCAGCAAGAGCCAGGCCCCTTAGTCTCTGCAGCGTCTTCATCTTAACCTCCCAGTCTCCTTGGTCCCCAGTCCCAGTTGTACCTAATGTTGCAGAAAGGTTCATTCACAAAGGAGAGCAGGGGAGAGCAGGAGTAGACTAACAGCTGGAGGCCATGAGGTGTCCTTAAAGGAACACTAACCTGTACTTTTAAGGGACACCTTGGCCAGCCCGTTCAGGGATCTAAAACAAAACAAAAAAATATTTCCACACATGATCAAAAACAACAAATTACATTACAATTTTGAAACACGTCTTACTTTTGTTTGTTCAGAAAACAAGTGGGTTTTGTTGAGGTTTTAGATTCCAAAATGTTACCTTGTGAAACTGGCCACAGATTCTTTGGTTTCTTTCATCCTGCAGTAGGCCAGGCCTTGAAGGTAGTGAGCAGCCGCAGCCCACAACACATTGTCAAGTCTTTCATGCTTCAAAGATTTCGAGGGTTCCTCCATGGAGAAAAGTAACTTCTCCTCTGAGAAGTCAACAGCTACCCTGTCAGGAATCACGTTCATGGTCTTAGTAATGACCTCTTCACAGACTGTAATGACATCCCACATCCTTTTGGCTTTCAACAAGGTGAAGGCTGCTTCAAGGTAAACATCAGGAACTCTTGGAACAGACACATCACTCTCTGTAAACACCTGCAAGGGTTATTTGAAGAGTAAACATAGAGAAGATAAAAGTGTGTATCGATATTGAGTACCACTTACAGGTAAACCGATTTTATTATTTGACCGGCCTGTTCTTCAGAAACAAGGCATTCGGTTTCGTAATGTGCAGTTTGTTTACATCATATCTTACGGGCTGTGTGATATCAGACTGCAGTGATGACATAAGATCCAGATAAAGTTCAACTGCCTCTGAAATTCTGAATAACAGAAAAAGGGTTAACACACACACACACACACACACACACACACACACACACATTCTTACAGCCACTCCATTGTACATGCTATGCTTCACTCTGATGCTTTAAAACCCACCTGTCCTGCAGAACACATGAGTATGCCAGGGAATGCAAGATCAGCTGAGGTGAGGGCACTACCATGACAGAGGCCATACATTTGCTGCTAAGTAGCACACCTGGAGAGATCACCATTACCCTGGTACAGTCCGTCGGCTCTTCTGCATGCTGAACCAGGGCCTGGGATGCCACAAGAGAGAGGGAGTATGGTCACCACAGCGTTTGACAGCATTCTTACACCAGGTGTGCTGTCAATATGCACCTCGGTCTGAAATCGGAGAGCGACACCAACACCTGCGGCAAACCAGGGTCACTTACCGAATGGAGCAAGCGCAGGGCCTGAATTTCAGCCTGGGTGTTCTTTAAGTGCCTGTACACCAACACACTCTGATAAAGTGCACTATGGCAGCCAGAATCGACCTCCAGGGCCTTTCTGTAGGACTGTAACGAGCTCTGAGGCTGGTTCTACAGAGAATCACATTTCATACATGATGATGTTAATGCCCTAATAGTATTATATCAGCATACTGTTGGACAGCATCACTGCCATCATTGTCATCGTTCACTACTAACACTACTTTCAACAACAACAATGGCTACAACAACAATGTTATTTGAAGAACTTATGAAATCGATGGCTCCAAAGCCTTTCTCACCAGCTTTGCAAATGCAAATCCAGTAAGTGTGTGGACCTGAGCCAGGAGCACCCTGGGGGCAGGCAAGGACGCGGCTTCCAGAAAAGCAACAAGGGCTGCTGAGTAGTTGTCCTGCTTCATGTATTCCAAACCTAGGAGATAAGATACAGTAAAACATACCCTATCAGCGATAACTTTTTTTGTAATGTGGAGACCTCTGAGACAACTACTGAAACTTTGTACATTTACTGTCTGTATGCTCTCATGTGCAGATACAGTACCCTCAGCAAGGACAGTGCAGATATGAAGAAGGTCTTTCAATTCTCTAGCAGTCACAGCAACAAGCAAGTTGGAGTTGTCTGTGTATGAGAGCCTGAGCTTTTGTATTGCTCTGTGGAGATCCTGTGATGGGACGGTAACTTCTTCCTGAGACGCATGGAAAAACAAACGTTTTTAGTCACAAGTCACAACAGTAATAAATTACATGAATTGGCATTTATTTTGCTCTGTTCTTGTGCCACATTTTGTCTTAGGTGACTACATGGACTGATATTTTGATTGCTTTGTTAATTCAATTTAAGTTATTACACCAGCATGTGACATATGTGGTGAGCAATCATGTCTAGTTTTTTAGCTCAGAGCAGTAATACAACCTGTGTTTCCAGTTTCTTACCAATTCCTTCTGAATGATGCATTGTTTGTTTCATAACCTAATTCTGTGCTAATTCTTCGATGCACAAAGACATGTTGCTGCAAGATAAACTAGACTACAACTGTTGCAATGCACACTTGTTTCATAAAAGGTGCTCCAGTAACCTAACAGATGCACTAGTGCAAGTGCCCATGATATGGTTCTGTACTTAACCTATATTTCTCTTCCTCACATTTGTTTCTCTGATGTCATTTCCTGATGTCACTAATGAACAACAGCCGGTAAGAGATTGAAAACCTTTCAAGGATTCAAGAAGTACTGTGTGTAAGACATGTAGTGAGCCTGCATTCTGTGCCTAAGTGTATGTGTGTGTGTGTGTGTATGTGTGTTGGGTGGGGGTTTGGGGCAGGGCTAAAGTGCATAGCGTTCAGGTGTTGAGAATGGTAAGGAAGTCAGTAGTTGTGGGGTGGTATATATATATATATATATATATATATATATATATATATATATATGTGTGTTGGTGGTGTAGATGGTGGTGGCGAGTGATTTCTCTGACCTGAGTAACACCTCTCAGCATTTGGTGAATGTTCTCCATTTGGCAAGTGGCCAACCACAAAGCCCACTGCACACACAACAGGTTGTGAATGCAAGGCAGATGAGCAGTGTGACCGAAGGATTTCAAAGTGATGTGCCATAATTCAACAGGGTTCTTGCTCGACGTCTGACAGCCTACAGCTTCAAGAGCTGGAAAAGGAAACATTATTTTAACACAATTATAACATTCACTTAGCCTGGGAATATCCATGCTGCCTTGTGCGCTCGTTCCAAACTGCACGGCAGCCTGGAGACCATAGCCAAAATTTTCTCCTGAATTTGGGAACCAATCACACAACGGGGAAAGATGGCAAGACGATGCACAAACTTTTGGACAAACGCAAGCTGAAATCCTGTACAAAAAAATGTATAGGTGGTCCCCAGACTAAATCACATTCACTCGGAAGCACTATAGGAAGAGCGATGCTGAATAACTGGACAGACTGGTGACTAAAACTGGCTCTGATGCTGGCATGAGGTTGGGAGAGGATGCGGAAAAGTGGAAAAGTTTAACCCTGAACAGACTGCTATCTGCACTGACTGGACACTGACTGCCACTCCCTGCATCACACAAACAGAGGGGCATGGTCACAGAATACACGTTTTTTCAAATCAAATGAGCCAGCGGCTTATAGGCATTCGTTGGTGCCGTCCCACGGATTGGGAAGATCTATTGGTTGTGGTCAAGCTGGATCTTGAGATGTAGGTCTGGATTTCCTGGCTATCAGTAAAAATTCCATATGAAGAGGTTAAGTAGATAAAAGTGTAGCAGACTACTCCCATGAACAATCCCCAGTGTCGCCTATAGAACATGTGTACGTATATTACATTTACTATGGTGATGCTAAATCATGGTTATGAAAACAACTTTTTATGTCTTGGTCAAAACTCTGTCTTGACTCCTAAAAGGCTTGGTCTAAACTAAGTCTTGCTTCCTCAAAGACTCGGTCTAGGCTACATTTAAAGAACATCAGTCTCTGTCTCGACACAAGTGGTCTCGCCCCCCCTAATAGTTACCATAGCATACTTCTGCATACTGCGTCACTTAGTACCCTAAATGTGTGTGTGTGTGTGTGTGTTTATATGTATATCCTAGGCCTATCTAAAATAGCAGCACACTAGTATGGAGCCCTCATAGTCTTTACATGTACAGGATAAATTGACTGACTGGTGACAATCTCTTGCGGAAAAATAAAGCATAGCCTTCATGTACCATCGTCTCTCATGGCTCTGTCTGATTCAAGAATCAACCTTTTAAAGCAAATTATAAGTACTAAAATGACAAATAAATAAAAGGGATAAGCTTCAGGCCAGACAGGGTTTTGTGCACACAGTCACATACAGTATAGCCTACCTCTGAGAAGAGTACTGGTGAGATTCTCTTGCACGTCACTCAGTGTGGACAAATTGAAAGAGAACAGAAGAGAGTTGTAAGCAACAGTCAACTCAAGCTGATTCAGCTCTGTGACGGCAGGTACACCTGTCGAGAGTAAAAAAGTAATATTACTATGTCTGCTTGCTTGACGGATAAGTCCTACACACTAACATTAGCACAAGAGCACGTACCTTGTATCGTCCGCAGTAATTTGAGGGTCCCTCTGTGACACTTTTCCTTTAGGCCCTGCAGCTGATTCCCACCTATTCGTCTGTCCGACAGCTTAAAAACAAAGTCCATTGTATAGCTATTTTAAACATTACCACACATCTTTTCACTTGTATCTCTGTGCTTCTGACAAGATATTTATGTTGTTAACGTTACCTTCCATTCTTTCACGAGCAGGTTGTTTTGCTGTGCCCATTTGTCCATAAGGCAAGCGTCCATGTCTTGTATTTGAACAAAGTGTTGTTTAAATTTAATTAAGCATGTTATTTCCCCCGTTAAATCCCCAAATGAAAGAAACAAACAGCTTAACCAGAGACACTGGCTTAACAGACTAGTGGCGTAACGTTACACACACCAATCCAAGTTTCCCTCTTCCAGCAGTTGTCACGTTCACGGCATCACTGATTGTATGTGGCATTACTGCCACCTGCTGTTGTGGAGACATGCTGCACCAACAATGCGCAACAACAAACTGGATTTTACGCTGCGAGGTCAAACCATAGACATAAAAATCGGTCAAACATTGTGATGGGGCTTTGTTTCTCTGGAGAAAATGACTGACACACTCACCAAACGTTATCAAGTGGCTGTCCAAAGTTTGACAGACAGGTAGGCTATCACAAAAAGCGTATTTTCAGAGACAGGACCTTTATTTTGGTAGGTCTACCATCAAATTGTGTTACTCCAATGCAACAGCGCCCCCAAGAGTCACACAATTTGATGGTCAAAGATTATAGCCTTTTTTGTGACACCAATGTCCAATATTTTTGAGTGCCCCACTGATGATGTTGTTACCTGTCATTTTTGTGACTTCATGAGTATACTGTACAGCCATAAAGCCTACTGATTTTTAACTTAATATCTTTTGTAATATAATGCCAATAAAGTCCATGCCCCTAAAGTACGTCCATACATTCCTATTAGCCATACCCTTATGCACAAACACATGTTTCTTACTATTTTGTGACTGAACCATTCTTCAATGGGCCTCATTTATCAGTAGTTCTACATGGGAACCTCAGAGAGATGTCCTTTGTATTCAAGCTATAAGTGGGTGTTTCATGTTTAATGATGCCTTTTTCAGTTAACACAAACTAGTACTAGGCTGTAGGCCTACTGTTACATCTGTCTACCAATGAAGGTTTTCCCAAAGAACTCCAAGGATCTAAGATGAGAATCCTTACTCTAGATCATCTAGGAATAAGGATATATTGACCCAGTGCTGAACCTGTGTGTGTGTCTGTTGTCCACTGTCAGCCTTGAGCCTTTCACATTGCTGAGAAAGCAAGACGCAACACGCAGTAATGAAGAACCCTACAGTGTCTGAAGTTGTGGAGGGATGCCAGTGGGGTTTCTCTGCCAAGCCCAGAGATAAGACAACTTATGTGGATGAGCTGCATCATGTAGATACCAGCCTATCTGATAAATATTGCAATTACTATTAAGTGAGTGTGTCTTGACCCGTCATAGGCTCTTTTCAGACTGGTAATATTTTATCACTCGTTACATGCAAATGTGCGTCAGAAAAAAATGAATATTGAATGTAGTTTGCTGATTATTTTCTGCATACTAGGCTACTGTAAAGGATACATCTTAACTGCCAACTTTTTTTCCCTTGCCGATCCATATGACTTCTTCCACATGACCCTCGATGTCCGGCGTGTCGCAGCCGGTCGCAGCATAAACTGAGATTCTACGTCATATTCTCTCTCTTTCCCCCGCAGTCCTCCGACGGAGAGGTACAACCGTCAGGTATCTGCAACTAAGGCTGTCTTGAACCGGGGAACCAACAGCCAAAATGGTGAGATATATGATTATAATCACTTAATTATCTGCATATGATATTCTGTTGATTCTTTTAATTGTACAAGTGTGCGTTTATTGGAGAAAAGCATGGCTGTGGTTGTCTACTTATTAAATGACGTAATTGTAACATGCTGGATGTTATGATGTGCATTTGAAGTTGGACAAGCGAAATGTCCGAAAAAATCATCAAGGATAAGCTAAGAGTTATTGTTCTGTAATAAAAGCTTAGTTAAGAAATCATAAAGCAAAAAATAATTGAAATGTTTATCATAATTTGGGTGGTGACATGAAATACTAATGATCGATTATATAATTGGATATTTCGAATAAAGAATTTATGAACACCGTCGCGTCCTAAACTGCCCACATGTTTAGTATTTTCTAAGCTACCCTTGCTTATGGTTTGAGGCCTGTCCATGCGGCGAATATAGACACTGGAATAGCGTTACCCCCTGTTATAAATAGTCCGTTGACGCCCACTGTTCCAGGAGATGTGCGTATTAAAGTTTCACGTCCACAGATTGGGCAAGGGAGACGTCTCGGTCAGCCTGAGATATGATATTCCAGTGGCCATGTTTATGTGGCCAAATGACCTAGGTTCTCGACGTAACACTGTAGGCATGGATTCAACCAGATACTGCGGCATATATTCAGCATATACCCTAGAAAACTGCGCAGTCCAGTACAGCGAAATTCATGAAGGTGGATAAAACAGCACCCCCAATGGCAAGTGCCTCCTTATTATAAGTCTTATTTTTTGTCCTCAGGTGAACTTCACTGTAGACCAGATCCGTGAGATCATGGACAAAAAGTCCAACATCAGAAACATGTCAGTGATCGCCCATGTGGACCATGGAAAATCAACTCTGACCGATTCCCTGGTGTGCAAGGCTGGCATCATCGCCTCAGCACGTGCTGGGGAGACCAGATTCACGGACACAAGAAAAGATGAACAAGAGAGATGCATCACCATCAAGTCCACGTAGGTGTTCCCTCAGGTTCAAAGGTCAACTAGTCTAGAGGCTTGGGAACGTTTTAGGCATGTGAAATATAAGTGTGTGGATTAATTAATGTTAAAATAACAGAGAACATCAGTTACTTTATAAGAAATATTATTTATAACCATATTTTTAAAGACTAGTATGAATTAATTTATTACCATGTTCTAGTTAACAGTTTGTGTTGTTGAAATTGAAACATGAAGGGTATCTAGACTTCGAAATGCTGTGAAAATGAACCTTTTTTTAGGCCTGTCTAGAACAGGCAGAAACGCTCTCCACAGGTAACCCAAGCATTAGGAATTTGGGAAGCTTCTGTTGTTGACATCACCGCCCCTTGTCCGCGGTTAACAGTCCTGTTATGTGTCACCCCTCCCCGCAGAGCAATTTCTCTGTACTATGAACTCAGTGAAAATGACTTGGCCTTCATCAAACAGTGCAAGGATGGCCCTGGTTTCCTCATTAACCTGATTGACTCTCCTGGTCACGTCGATTTCTCCTCTGAAGTGACTGCTGCTCTGCGCGTCACTGACGGTGCTCTTGTAGTAGTAGACTGTGTATCAGGTATGATAGCACCGGCCCTTGGCTTGTGTGTGTCTGTTGTAGCTGTGCACTGTCAGCCTTGAGTGTCTCTCACTGCTAAGCAAGCATAAAGCAAGGCATGCATGCGCAACACACAGTAATGCACTGAACACCATGCTGTTGGAGAATGTTTAGGTTTAAAAAATAAAAGGCTGTCGGATGACTGTCAGATCGGTAGTGAGAATTTGCTCATAGTCAGCATGGGAAAGGTGCACAGCACCCTCAAAAGATAATCGCCAGTAAACTGGATCACTGCAATGTGACAGCTGCTTCCCTAAATACAGTACCAACTGATGTTTGAACTGAGCTTATAATTAGATCAACCCGTGCTTGTATTTGTCTGAACTATGGCAACACATACAGACAGTATATGACCCATGCTAAGAACCCTTATGGAAACATCAATAGGTTGGTTTGGGAACATACTGTAAAAGCAACATTCCAGTGATGATCATTCCAGTGATTTGATCAATCCGTGTGTACAGTAACTGCATTCTGCCATTCTGCTCAGACGGCTTGCCATGCTGTAGCACCTGTGAACCAATTCTGTTCTGACGGTTCTTCCCTTTATCTCTCTCTTTATTCTCATCTTTCCGCTTGGGTAGGTGTGTGTGTGCAGACCGAGACTGTTCTGAGACAGGCCATCGCAGAGAGGATCAGGCCTGTCCTGATGATGAACAAGATGGACCGTGCCTTGCTCGAGCTGCAGCTGGAGCCTGATGAGCTCTTCCAGACTTTCCAGCGCATCGTGGAAAACGTGAACGTCATCATCTCCACCTACGGCGAGGATGAACACGGACCAATGGGCAACATCATGGTCAGCAGCTTTTGGCTTTGCAGCTTTGACACTATACATTCCAAAAGCCTCTCTCAGTCCTGCTGCTTCTAGCACTGCACATTGTTCTTCTCTGCCGTTTTGAAGCCAAGGTCAAGCAGACAGTCCTGAAATAAAATGTGTCAAACTTGTATATTATGCATCTCTTCAATATATTCATTGGTTTTGTTTTCCTATTCTGAAAAAGTTGTATTTTTTTTACTGTGCAAATTGATAAAACTGGGGAAAGATGAGAAGCAGATAAGGGCCGTCTCCATACATTATTTGGATATTTACGTTTCGAAACAGAAGGCTGAGGATTTTCATGTGCAGTAAACATGACCTCTGTGGTGTTGGGTACAGCCATATCACTCTGCTCACGTTCTCCTCTCCTTCAGGTGGACCCTGTCGCGGGGACCGTCGGATTTGGCTCAGGTCTTCACGGCTGGGCCTTTACTCTGAAGCAGTTTGCCGAGATGTATGTGGCCAAATTTACTGCCAAGAGTGACAAGAAAGCCCAGCTCCCACCCCCCGAGCGTGCCAAGAAAGTGGAGGACATGATGAAGAAATTGTGGGGAGACAAGTATGTTCTGCTCTCTAAACTCACAAGTTCATTTTCATAATTATATGGGCAGTATATGCACCAATGGTTAGTGGTTACTTTCGTCATATTTCTGATAGGGATTATGGTCTTGGTAGTTAATATGCTAGTATATTACAGTCTGTATAGTGTAATGGTGTATATTATAGTGTACAACATCTCACTGTACTGTATAGTGACAATAAAGAACTTCTACTTCTATAGCCTATGTAGTTCTATGCTAAAGAGTTTTTTTTTATTGTTAATGCTTTTTTATTGTTTGTGCTTGATGTAACAGATACTTTGATCCATCTAACGGGAAGTTCAGCAAAAATGACACCAACGCAGAGGGCAAGAAACTCCCTCGTACGTTCTGCCAACTTGTGTTGGATCCTATTTTTAAGGTATGTGTTTAATCACTCACTGACAGAGCAGCATCCTATTGAATCAGTATCAGTGTTTACCCTCACTGAGCTGCAATAAGTTTCCATTCCACTCACTAGCTCCTCTGTTTGCAAAGGTTTTTGATGCCATCATGAACTTCAAGAAGGAAGAATCGGCGAAGTTGATTGAGAAACTCGATGTGAAGCTTGATGCCGACGACAAGGAGAAGGAAGGGAAACCCCTTCTCAAGGTGTGAAAAAGAGACAAAATGATCAGAAGAAGGACAAAAAATTGATTTGAGACTGATGTGCATCATGATCCCCATGTACAGGCACCTATAGCCAGTCTTTCTTTGTGCCCCTCCTCCCAGGCAGTGATGCGCCGCTGGCTGCCCGCAGGTGATGCCCTGCTCCAAATGATCACCATTCACCTGCCATCCCCGGTCACGGCCCAGAAGTACCGCTGTGAGCTCCTCTACGAGGGGCCCGGTGATGACGAGGCTGCAATGGGTTAGTTAGTGTGTTTACTCCACTGTGATTACAGAGGATGACTGGAGTGTGCCCACATAATGTAATTCCAGTGCACTTAAAAAATAGACTTTGAAGTATACCATGTGTGTAGGACACTGCTTCCTAAATTTTTCTGTCATTCCCCACTTTTGGAGGGAGGAGAATTTTCAATTTTCAAGCCCCACTTGAAAAGCAAAATGGGGTCAATTTCACATTTGGTCTTGTTTTATGATTAATTTCTCTGTCATAATGATACATCTAACCTTATGGGTCCTGTTGAAATACTGGACAAAAATCACATCTCTGCGTTTGCCTTGTTAGTTGAGAACAACAAAATCTGAGAATAACTTTCAATATGAAATGACAAAGCAGACATTTGATAATTGATAGTTTCAAGATAAGATTACTCAGGCACAGCTAATTATATAGAGAAATGCTGCACAGCATGGGATAGTTTGTTTCTCCTGCTTATTATTATGCAGTATTTGATATTTGAGTGAGGAGATCATGTGATATTTCACTGAGATGAATGGGTATGAGATGGACATAGAGCCATATTAATATTAGGATTTTTATAAAGTTAATGATCTCACAGCAACTAACGAGTAACTCCTTTGGAAAGCTCAGGTCATGCAGTTTCACGTGATACGTACATGGTGTCGCTGACACTATGTGTAATCTGACAGAGAAAAATAGGTGTACAGTAAATTGGGGGGTTACAGCGCAGCCATGAATCTGAGTGTAATGTCTTGTGCCCCACCTGTCATATGTCCACTAGTCGGAAACTAGAAACGCTGGTATAGGGTAATATTTAATGTATTCCAAAACCAATCTGTCCATTTTGTTTTCCAATAGGTATTAAAAACTGTGATTCAAAAGCACCCCTGATGATGTACATCTCTAAAATGGTGCCCACCAGTGACAAGGGCCGTTTTTACGCCTTCGGTCGCGTCTTCTCTGGCACGGTGGCCACCGGACAGAAGGTCCGCATCATGGGGCCCAACTACACACCTGGCAAGAAGGAAGATCTGTATCTGAAGCCAATCCAAAGGTTTGCTCTTTAAATATTATTTTAAATGTGTTCTACAGTACTGTATATTGCTAGAATCTAAAGCCTCATAGAACCTTTCCTGAAAAAAAAACACCATTGCCAGCTGAGGTGAATTTTGATTGTCAGTAATGGACACATAGCCTTAACCATCGTCCTTTGAAACGTTTCGCTAACAAACACCCCCTGGTTTCTCCCACAGAACCATTCTCATGATGGGACGCTATGTGGAGCCCATTGAGGACGTGCCTTGCGGCAACATCGTTGGCTTGGTTGGAGTCGATCAGTTCCTGGTGAAGACGGGCACCATCACCACGTTTGACAATGCGCACAACATGCGCGTGATGAAGTTCAGCGTTAGCCCTGTGGTGAGAGTGGCCGTGGAGGCCAAGAACCCTGCTGACCTGCCCAAGCTGGTGGAGGGACTGAAGCGCTTGGCCAAGTCTGATCCTATGGTTCAGGTTGGTATCAGCCTCTACAGTAGCTCCTGGTAAGAGCCTGTGAGCAGAAAAAACGATTGTTTTGAAGTGTTTGAAGTAACTCGTCTCTCTTGGATAGTGTATCATTGAGGAGTCTGGTGAGCACATTGTGGCCGGTGCTGGGGAGTTGCATTTGGAGATCTGCTTGAAAGACCTGGAGGAAGACCATGCTTGTATTCCTCTTAAGGTTAGGAGGCTTTACTGTATTGGGACTTGTTTACTTTCATTGAAAACTGTTATGGCAGATCATGACCCATCGTACATTCATTCTTCATTCTCTTCAGAAATCTGACCCAGTGGTGTCATACCGTGAGACAGTCAGTGAAGACTCAGACCAAGTTTGCTTGTCCAAATCCCCCAACAAGCACAACCGCCTGTACATGAAAGCCAGACCTATGCCTGATGGTTTGGCTGAGGACATTGACAAGGGTGACGTGTCCTCGCGACAGGAGCTCAAGCAGCGAGCCCGTTACCTCGCCGAGAAGTATGAGTTCGACGTTGGGGAGGCCCGCAAGATTTGGTGCTTTGGCCCAGACGGTACTGGACCCAACATCCTGATTGATGTGACCAAGGGAGTTCAGTACCTGAATGAGATCAAAGACAGTGTTGTGGCTGGTTTCCAGTGGGCAACCAAAGAAGTGAGCAAAATGCACCATTTGAAAATAATATTCCCACATCCAGTCTCCACAGTCATGTGATAATATAGGACTTGTGGAGGCAAACTTGGTTTTAACATGTGAGCTTTTTCATCTTCTAGGGTGTTCTCTGTGAAGAGAACATGCGTTCTGTGCGCTTCGACATCCATGACGTCACTCTGCATGCTGACGCCATCCACAGAGGTGGCGGCCAGATCATTCCCACAGCCCGTAGGGTTCTGTACGCCTCTGCTCTCACTGCACAGCCAAGGCTGATGGAACCCATTTATCTGGTGGAGATCCAGGTACGGTAATCACAGTCTGGGTTCCACACATGCGCTGTACTTATGCCATAGATTGTGTAATAGTAGTAGCAGTAGCTGTTGCATGATTCACCTGCTCTTGGAGCTAATATGAAATTAGACATGCTGCATTTTATTTAGAGTATTAGTCATTTTTTTAGCATGATAGTTTCAATATTGTTTTCAAAATATTTAGATGTGTTATTTTTATCAGTCGTATTTTGGTGCTGTGAAAATACTAGTAGCACAGTACTGTACACTGTACAATGTAATAATAACCATTGACAATAATGGTAGAAGAAACCAGGAATACACTAAATATCACTACTGAAATTGATTTGCCTTTTAGTGTCCAGAGCAAGTTGTCGGAGGAATCTATGGTGTCCTGAATAGGAAACGAGGCCACGTCTTTGAGGAGGCACAAGTCGCAGGAACGCCTATTTTTGTCGTAAAGGCCTACCTCCCTGTAAATGAGTCTTTCGGTAAGCTTGATCAAGTGCTACCATTCAACCCAAATCCAAGTGATAAAATAAATGCAAAGAAAATGCACGTGTTCCAAGTTCCAAGCATGTTACATATAAATATTTATTTGTTTTCCAACAGGGTTCACAGCAGACCTGAGGTCCAACACAGGTGGCCAGGCCTTCCCCCAGTGTGTCTTCGACCACTGGCAGATCCTTCCTGGTGATCCCTATGACATCAACAGCAAGCCATGCCAGGTGGTGGCCGAGACACGTAAACGCAAGGGCTTGAAAGAAGGCATCCCAGCTCTTGACAACTTCCTGGACAAACTGTGATCACCAGAATGTCTGGCCAATGTAGATCTTACTCATTAAATGTAAAATAATAAAAAAAAAAAAAATACAGAAAAATGATACAGAAATGTACGGGTGAACGTTTACAGTATAAAACAAAAAAAAAGAAAAAAGAAAGAATAAAGGACAGTGTTAAGTACAGTAATATCAACAGCAAATAAAACTTAGCACCTTACTTTGTGTTCCAATTCATACATGATCTGGCCTCCATGCTTACAGTTTGGCTAGGTGGTGTTTTAAGTATACAAATACATACGTTTCTTGTAACAATTTGCTATGATCAAAAGCACAAGAGGAACCTTGACGTAAATTCAAAAACAGTTGACTAGGCTTGTGACAGCTTCTTATCATTACAAAATCTGTTAAGGAGAGTTCAAGGTGAAAACATGAGGGCATTCAATTTTTTATAGACATTTGTGTTAAATAAACTCTTCGTCTCATTAGTTAGAAAAAGCTAAATGTTATAAAGGAGGGCTTAAGTATTTCATAATCATATTTAAAACAACCAAATGTAGACATGCTTTCACTTGTAATTAAATCTATGGCTCATATCCAGTAAGACATTTTGGATTTTTTTTTCTTTTTAATGTGGCACCCTCTGCCAGATCTGTAACAGTTTGTGTGACGCTCACAATAGTCTACAAATACAATAACCATGTGACTACAGGTCATTTTGTTTGCTTTTTGCGGACTATGGCAGACCAAATCCCTTTCAACATCGTAATTCTTGCTGGTAAAAGGTACACACAATGTTATTACAAAGTATCCCAACTTAATAGTGTTCTTGACAGCGTAATTGTGTGAGCTGGCATCCAATGTTATGTCATGCCAAATAACCACAAAATATAAGTATCTGCAAACGCTACTTGTCAAGTATTCTTCTAATATGCCATCAAGTACACTACACTGCTGGGGTAAGTAGCAGTTCCCAATTGTAGTGTGGAAACAAGGTTATTAAACGTAAATGACTCAAACAGCTTCTACATGGAAACAATGTTGGCCCTTTAAGTCTCATGGTGAAATAGATGATGGCATGTGATGTATTACAAAATTCTTTTCACATATCCACATATAAAACAAACTCAGGAGCATACAATTAAAAACAACAACAACAAAAAAAAACAGCTGAATTGATGCAAAACACCTTATTACCAGGGCACAATCTGGACCATAAACATTTCTTACATAAATGTACAATATGTAAATGACAATAGACAATAGTTTTATTGCTGGAACTAAAGTAGAACAGGGGGGAAAAAGTGAAAAAAAAAAAAAAATTGTTCTGAAACAACAACACAAAAGAACCCAAAAGTCAGCTGCCAAAGAGAGCCTGTGCTGAACATTCACGGAGCTGCATGTGCTCTGAGCACCATCGCGACATGTCCAGCATTCATCGTCCTTACGCTCAAGGCTTTTTTTTTTACCTCCGCCCGTCCAATCAGAAAGGCAACGTACAAAACTAAACAAAAACATAACAACCCAAACCGTCTTCATTACATCATGGTCGTCGTGGCAATCGTGATGAACCCTTGGCTGGTGTGAGTGAGTGACAGCACAGATCAGTTCTTGGGCCTCATAGTCCCGGGAAGAGGGGGTTTAAGTTAGTTTGTGTGTGTGTGTGTGTGCGCGCGCGCGCAAGGGAGGGGGAGAAGTCCTGCTGCTGCGGGCTGGTGGAGTCAGAGGAAGGCGTTTTTAGAGCGTACAGCATGTACTTCAGTCTAATGAGATGATGTCAGAGATGCTGGTGGCCGTCCCGGCTGTGATGACGCCCGTCTCGTGGCTGGAGCTGGTGCTGTGCGTACTGGCCACCGTCTCGTACTGACTGGAGGACGACACCAGACTCCCGCTGGTGGTGGCACTCTGGAGGCTGCTGGACAGGTTGTCCAGGTACATGGGCGCCCGGAAATGCTGCTGAACAGGGAGGGAGGGAGCACACATCAAAGACAAGTCTTCAGGATTACTTTACTACAATTCGATTTGATAAAGGAGCTAGATTACATCCATGCCACTACTTATGAATTACTGGATGGGTAAATAACACAAATACATTCTTGGAATATGTTCAGAGGGATTGTGCATTAGGCTGGTCCCATACCTGTGGGTCTCCTTGAATCAATGAAAACAAGTCCAGACCTACATGATGAAATGGAAATAATTCCATTACATTGAATTTGTGTTCACACTTCAAATCATTAAAAAAAAATAATAAAACAAACAAAAACACATACAACTGAAACCTAAATGAACAAACCTTGCATATCTGCAGGAATTGTTGAGAGGGCCGAGTGGTGGTATGGTACTGCATAGTCTGCCAGGGAGGATGTCAGGTAGGTGGGGTCCAGACCCTGCACATTTGGCACCCGTACAGCAGAGGGCTGATAGGCCAACACTCTGAATAAGAAATAAAAATAATAATAATAAAAACAACAACAACAACAATAATAATAATGATATGAATTTATTAACATAACATATGTATTTATTATAACATTAATTTAAAGGGATACACCACCTAATTACGGGAAATTGCTTATCTGTAGTTAACCCCTAGTTGAACATGAAAATACACAGCATTTTTTCTCTATGTGTCTGCAATGCCTAGTTTGACAGTGTAAGCTTATTTGACATACCAATGGAAGTCTATGG
>JASCQY010000293.1:9289096-9317904 GCA_030264315.1 Sardinella tawilis | reverse complement strand
CTTGATGCTAATGGTACCATGTACTTCCAGTTATTGTGCTAAGCTATGCTAATAATGTCAATCTAAGTACTGAACACACTGAGTAGAAAATGATATGCGTTTTCTTGAATGATACTTGGGCATAATGCAAATACATAAATATCAAAAAAAGGTGGTGTGTTCCTTTAACCTGTTGATCACCTCCAAAGCACACACTGAGAACTGCCTTTTCCACCATAGAACTGGTTCTTGAACTGGATCCATTCAAAATTCTTTTAACTTTCTCAAATACTTTGAATTAGCTCAAATTTTCTTCCATCCTGAACGCAATCTAAGATGTGTCATGAACCATTACGAACATGTACAGGAAAGTCATACTTTTTTTTCAGCCTGTTCCTCTCTTAATGGTAAAATGTCACACCCACTGTGGTTTGTTGTTTAAAAAAAAAAAAGAAGAAAGAAAGAAAGAAACACAACAACTACTTTTTTATTCTAGTGCTGAATCAAATTCTCAAAACAGTTCAACCTCTGGATAGTGACCTTCTGGAACTAAGCTAGTTCTGTTTTGGTGGAAAAAGGGCCATAAGAGACTGGAGAACTCCGCCACAGATAAATGTACAATCTTGCGGTATTAATGAAAGTGGCAACAAACACTAAAAACCCCCAGTGAACTTCCCAGCTGCTTGAAAAAAAAGCCGCTCACCCCTTGCCATGCATGTCCTCCGCTTTGGTCATGTAAACGCAGCGCCTCTTGTGGGGCGGATCCACCTCCTGCTCGTCCTCGGAGGAGCTGTCCAGGGTCAGGTCAATCACGTCGGCTTTCTTGGAGCTGCTCACCTCCGTGTGGGGCACCACCGCACACTGCCGCACAGGAGCAGAACCTAGCAGGTGGGGAAAGACGTTATAGCTTACACTCTTCATATGGAATTGATGCATGAATATTTTTAGAGTGGATGTTAGTTATTACTGCAAGTACGTGCGTTGTCTCCTTACTTTCGACTTTGGGGATATGTGGTGATGACACTTTTAGCGCCTCCTTCTTTGGTCTCATTGGACACCATGTCCCATCCTCTTGGAACTTGATTTCATCAACATCCGTACAATCGTTCAAGATCTCCATGAACAGTCTAAATCGAAAAGGGATTACTTATTTACTCAACCATCTGCGCTTCAGCTCAGGTGGAACAACAAACATACCAAAACCAAACCCAACCCAACCCAACCCAACCCAACCCAACCCAACCCAACCTTATAACCTAGCAGGCTCACCCATCTATGATGAGGCTTTCGTAAGTGGCCTTCTTGTCACACACTGGGCAGATCCAGGTGGGCTTCTTCTCATTCATCTGCAGGTAGAGCGCAGCGTCAAAGCACTGCAGGTGGGAGCAGGTGACGGCTCGGCATGGCACTGTGAGACGCATCTTCCCAAGCTGCACAAGGTCGATTAGGAATCATCAGGAGAGGGGAGCCACAAGAATAAATACACTTTCACCTTGGATAAACGTGTCTATAACACAAACATAAGCGTTCACATGTATGCAGACATGCACTGAGAGAGGACACACACTTACTGGGCACATTAGGGAGACTCGTAAACTGGTTGTGGCAACTTCACTATCGGGATCTGCAGTCAGCTTCTCTTTAACTGCAGGAGAGGAAGAATGGATTTAGAAAAAAAGACTAAAAACTAACAAACAAACAAACAAAGAAGAGACATCTGTCCACACTTACAAACTAAAAGGTGGGACTGAGGGCAGGGTATTAAAGGAACTAATTGCTTGAGTGACGCTGCCCTCTACTGAACTCCACAGGGAAAACAAGTCAAAAGAATGGGCTCTACATACTGTCAAGCAAAAGTATTTCAAAAACGCAAAGTAGTCTTTTGAATATTGCCAAAGGTCATATATATTCAAAGTTTGTGACAATTTGGAGTTTTGAAAATGACTTCATCATCACTGATATTCTTGAGAATAAACAGAGTTCATTTTTATAGAAAGTTTTAGTCATATTATGATCTTTACATAGAAAAATCTACGTTGCCCTTTGCTCTACCGACAATTCACTTACTGTATGGCTGGTTCAGACTACACGATTTCAGCCCGATTTTGCTCGTCGCAGACAAATTTCCTGGATCGTACACAATTTGCAAAAGTCGGCGACGAGGTCAGGTCTTGTAATGTGACATGGTAGTGATCTGCGATTTTTTTGTCTGCGTCGTTCGAAAACCCCACAACAAAAGGTTTGGCATGTCAGAATTTTTTGGAGAATCGCAACGACCTGTCGAATGTTGACATCAAGTTGACCATGTGGCCAAGACAAATAAAGAGCTCTCCATTACATGAAAAAAGCTGACTAACTACTGTAGGTCACCTCTCAACACATTTCAGTATCAGTGCAAAGTGTGATAGTGAAAGTGAGTGTACATAGTTAGAAGTATTACTCAATGCTCGTGAATGGTCAGGGTTCCGGATGCCCTTCATTTTCAGCCTCTGCAATAGCAACGGGGAGGTCAGCTGCCTCACGAGGTACACAGACATGGAGTAGGTCTAGAAAACACAAGAAAGGATCCATTCACTAAACATAACCAGTGAAATAACAAAAACAAGCCCCTAACCCATAAGGAAGGAATGAGTTATGGTAATGGTTATTCGGAGACACATCTGGATGATATTAGAAGTACATCTAACATCTGACCAGCGCTTTTTACTGGTTTTGAGCAGACATAGAAAAACAAACCCACTCTTCTCAACATTTTCTCGAGAATCAAGATAATGGAGGAAAAAAATATAAATCTTTATACCTTTCCAATTTCTGGTGCCCATGTGACAGAAATCTGATTGGGAACTGCAGAAGACAGTCTGACGAGGGATGTTATGTTCAATGGCCTCCCCGGTCTTTTCTGTTCCACTCCATTCTTAGGGGGCGGTGCAAACCCCTGGGAGAACCAACCACAACAGAGTAAATCAGGAGTTCATGACAAGATTCTAAAAAACCCTTTCGGGTTTCCTTTACCCCATCGGGCTTCAATGCGCAAAGTAGAGTAGATTGTAAACATATTGCCAAAACTATAGCTTATCTGCTGCTTACATCGGGTGTTAAGTTTCATCGTCTGTCATCATTGTACATCATCTCTTGCAATACAATTACTGTTAGTTGGTGCCGTTTATTATTTCACTTACGGGTAGTGGGAAGAGCTTTCCATTGACTTTGATACATAAGCTGTTCGGATAATTATCCTCTTGAGGACAGCTGGTCTCCGAAAGGCAAAACCTAGTAAAGCAAACACAGACAGCGTAGATGATGAAAGAGCTAGCTAAATTATTTATTAATTTGTGTTAAGAATGGGCAGATTACTATGTAATACAAGGATACAAGGAGATATAATCATGCCATTATGACAACAACGCGTTACCTCAACTGAATTTGGACCATGTAGTCTCTTCGGCCACCAGGAAGGAAATCCCTGTATAACAAAACCAACAAAATAAAGGGTCAGTTGAGGAGAATACGCATGGAACTGATCATGATCTTACTGCCAGACAATAGTCCTTACCGGGATATGCAAACTTCTCTCACTTGCTGTGGAGTCAAGGCAAAGATGAAGTACTTCTCTTGATGAAATCTCTGAGCAGTACATGGGCCTGCAAACACCAAGATATTTGTCATCAGTAACAGTGGATTCAACAGAGACACACAGAGCTGAAGAAGTGCAAGCCTGACTAACAATTACCCAGACTAGAGGGCTTGATCAGAACATCCAGGACATCATAGAATGGAAGTGACTTCATCTGCACATCCGGGTGCACAGGAGGCATGAGCGGCGTGCCCTGCTGAATGTTCATCCTTGGCTTGGACTCCGGAAAGAGTGAGGAATCTGGGCTAAGGTGCACCAAGTCTGGGTGGCCAGAAGCAGACAGGTCAGTGGCGACGACCGACGTGTCGGCCTCTGCCTGAAAGTAGCTCTGCAGGTTTGCCTTGAAGGCGGCCAAATCAGGAAGACTGTCAATTGCTCTCGAGTAGCGTCGCCTGTAAAGTTCCTTGACTTTGGTCTGCACTGCTGGGCTGCATCCACTCTTAAGCAAGTGTAAGGCCCTCAGCAGGAGTTCGTGTTTGCGACCACTTTTGTTCTGTCCAGCAAAACCCAGCAACACTTGTAGCTCTGAAACTCGGAAACTTGATACCATGTTCTGAAAAAACAAACAAGAAATGAACACAAAAAGGCACTGCATTAATAACTATTGAAGTTCCTAATAGGACTAATGACACCAAAGCACATAAGGACTGATGATAACAGGGCAAAGCTCTGTGCCTCAAGACAAACTGACAACAGAATATAGCTTGCTTTACTGTAATACGTCATCCTTTTTTAACCCAGCAATGTTGTACTTCAAAACTAAAGAATTTTATTATACAGAGTGGATGGAGGATTATGACTTTGGAGAGTAAAAGATTTCACCAACAGCAGCCCAGAAACTGAATGACAAATCAGAACCCTCCCAAACAATCCCATTTCAGAATCCCACAGAGAAGTAAGAAAACCCCAACTGACCCTTCATTATATGGTCCATGCTTGATTGTTCTTACGTGTTTATCCATTTTTCTGTTTTAATTCCTTAATAAATGTGACCTAAAAGCATCTAAAATGTTGAGAATAAAGTCCAAGACCCATTAGATTGACAATGAGACATCACACAGATATGTTTCCAGAATTTCAGAAGTTAATGATAACCCAATTCAACTGGTATGATATTACAAGAAATCGTTTTCAAAATATTAACAAACACATACTAACATCATCAACTTGGAATTTTCAAAGACAGCCAAATGAGAAAAAAGAACAGACGCCCAAGACAATCATATTATCGGATGTGCTTATATTTCTGTGACCTAGTGGGGTTTGCATAAGTACTCTGTCGTAGAGGCAACTTATCTACGGGTACAGTGACAGGAGTACTCCCCATATTTTAAAAATGATTTCAGGACGACATCAGATAAACAAGTTAAGTTTCTTCCGATAATCAGACTAGCAGGCATCATTGATAGCTAACGTTAGCAAGCTATGTAACGATGCTTGGATGTAAACAATGGCAGAGCTTGCCAACTAATAATATCAAACAAGGAAAACCTACTGACAAGAACTTGCAATATTTATCTGGTTAAAATGACTTGTTTTGAATCCAGCAATGAAGCGAACTAGAGAGAGAAAGAAACCTAAACATGCCCAGGTAAACAATGCAGAAACATGTTGGTTTGTGTTTACAAACCCCTGGCTAAATGGCTAGCTAAGTAGCACTGCTAAGGATTTGACTAGCCGATTAAAAGAACATCCAAGAAAAAAAGAAAAACAAAATACTACGCAAATACAAGTTGTAGTGCAAACATAACATTCGCATTTGACATATTTCGAAAGACTCGTCAAAGTTGGTAACTTAACATCAATCAAATATGCGTCGGAGAACTTACAAAATTCACAGCTGTTGAAAAAGACAGTGCCATTTGTCTAAAATAACTTGTCAGCTTGCTAGCGGTTTGTGAAGACTGGCTAGCTAACAAACATTTCGAGCACACTGCAATATGATCAAAGGGATCCTTCACATAGCAATACTAAATTACTTACCTACCTCATCATCTATATTAGCTGAGGACTATTTCGTTATTTCTAGAAAACTATTCAAAAGTTACCTGCATCTGCTAAGCAGATGTAACGTTACTAGCTATTTGGCTGTTTAGCTAACGTTAACCCTCTAGACGTGAACATTTCTTCTTTCACACTGGCCTAAAGGTGACCGCTTGATTGTAAACCCCGAACCTCGTCAACTGCAATGAGAAGTGTACAGCTATAATTTTAGAAAATAAAAAAACAATGTTCTTAACTTACAACAGAGCACTGTAAACTTGAAATAAAGCATTACAGTCGCTAGCTGTCATAACACTTCGCCTACCCGTAACTCCTCAACATCCGCCATTTTCTGGCTGTAGTCATCCTGCCCGAATCGACCGCTGCGCCTCACGTGATAATGGAATAAAGTAATGATACTCTGATCCAAAACTACACAAGTTTGCTTTATGTTTAGTAATTGGCTGTGATGTGCACTTTAACAATATCAGCAAATCTAATTCAACTGTTATGATCTGAGGGAAAAATGATTTACCCAGTCATTTTTATACCAATCTAACTTATAGTTAGGCGTTAGACCTGTATTTGCACTCTCTTTACGTTCAGTGTTCTTCATGTAGACTGCATAATACTCTTGTTGTTTCTTCTGACACGCTGACTTTTGGGAAAACCAACCAGCGAGGATAGGCCTCGGGATAGGCTGGCCGTGGCAGGCTTAAAATAGGCTAGGCCTACTGGGACAACTGCAACCACTCACATACATTGCTCAGTATTTACAAAACTATGAAGTTAGAGGGAAACCGTGCTACTGTACAGTAAAGAAAACCAAAAGATTAACGTCTCACCTAGTCATTTGACAGACTTTTGCGTGCCTTTTGCTGTTTTAGGCATTACCAGCTCTGCCTACTTGGTTCTTAATGTACGGTAAATGCTTAGATTATTGTGAGAATTGTTTGAAAATACACTGATGAAATTTGCACAAAAAGCACTGGGTTGCTGTAAACCTACCTACCACCTTCTTTTAGGATCTACGGCACTTCACTAAAAGAAGCGCTGGAACCCCCCCTACCTGTGAACTGAACGACAAGTCTGCCTATCTTGGCCGCGAGATTCCGCGAGGTTTCCGGTGTTGTGATGAATGTCCCTGGGAACATGGCGGCAAGCGTCCGCGGCCGTCCTATCCGAAGTGTTCGGATGAGAGATAAACGATGTAAATATGATCGACCAGCACTGATAAATTGTAACAATTTGGAAGTTGTTGTGTGGTTGCAATTGGCAGGCTGATAAATTTCGTTCATGGCATCTTTCTTTATCTCCTTTGACAGGTCGCAATGACAGTGGAGAGGAAAACGTACCGCTGGATCTCACTAGAGGTAACAACTAGCTAGCGGGGATGGCTAGTAGCTAGCCAGATTACTGCGGGGCCGAAATCAGTACAGTAATTTATTTGTAGGCTAGTTGTGGCGGACATATTCTTTATTCGTTGGAGTTAGTCAATTAAAACGTGTATTGACAAGACGAGTACTCTTTACTTCCCAGTTCTTTAATGGCCAGTTTTGGTTAGCTTGCTAGGTGGATCAGATGCGGGTGGCTTCGCACACCCACATAATGATGAGACTTTTTCAGGTCTGTGCAAACCACTTCAGAGACTGTTGGGTCCATTGTGGTTCAATGTAATAATTAGAAAAATTCAAACATGCAATGATGCGTTTAATTCATTTTAATCATTCGAAACCACATTATTTCGAGGGAGTGCTGACTGCTTACAAATGCCAGCCTTGTTGAATGAATTGTAAGTGTTTTGTCGAGACGTCTGCAAGAGCTATCTCCACTCGCTATGTCAACTACGTTAGCTTAGCTAACGCAGTACATGCAGTGCTGAAGTCTAACTACTTGTCATACATTCTGTGGTATGGAATAGAAGACCATGTAATGCTAACACTTGACCCCCAAATATTGCTTTACAATGAAAGCAGTGTAAGTTACCTGCTAGATACTTTCAGTACAGTGACGTTCGGTTTGTGACTTTGAACTAGCCGTTAGCATATAAGCTAATGATAGAGCGCCCTACTACCAGAGCAACGCCCCTATCTTGTCAAATGCTCTGTCCTGGGAAAATATTTAATTCTAGTGATTTGCTATGCGCACATGCCTTTAGACGTCTTCTTCTTATTATTATTATGCGCGAATATTTTGGGTAACAAAGCAGGTTGGTTCACCACTGAGACTGCATTCACTGCTCCAGAGAGACTTGTAAAGAACATTATGAAGAAACGTTTTTGGCCACGTTACCAAAGGCTGGTGGCGAACATGTTCAGATTACACTTTTAATTCCCGTTTGTGATAATAAATAATGAGATATGATTTGACCCCTGCTAACATGATAAATCTTAGTTCATGATTAGCTCTTCCTTGTGTTATTATCTAACGCTATCAATTTTTTTCTGCAACTGGCATTATAAATATAAGGAGTATATCTGGTTTGTGTAAAAACGACTTTTGTGTGGCATTTTATGTGATAGATTAAATATGCCTGATTTTTCCCCCTAAAATACCAGAGCCTGCTGATAACATGCGTGAAATCCTTCAGAATGTAGCCAAGCCACATGGAGTGTCTAACATGCGGAAACTAGGCCATCTGAACAATTTCATAAAGGTATGTCATTTGAGTTAATTTCCCCTGGCATTTATGCATATGGTGGGTAGTGTACAAACTCAAGTCTTGGATAGCCAAGGAAGATTGTGACATGATAGACTTGCAGTGACTGCAATGCACAGGTCTTTGTGCATGTAATTCTTTTTACAGCTATCCTTAGAAAGAGGGGTTTCCAGCTGTGTGAATGACACAGCATAGATTTGCACAGGCATTCTTTGCAAACATACTTTTTTTCATACCAATTTTACCATGCTTTATGATGTTGCGCAGATGCTAGTTAGTATTCCATTTCCACCTGATCATTGTTCATCTTACCCTGATGACACTGCAGAATTTTCTACAAGTTAAATGATACTTATGATGGCATTTCAATTAATATGCGTTTTCTGTTTTGTTGAATGTTTTGAATATGAATTGACACAGTAGCGTTCATGCTATCCCACATCTTCTTTTCTTTTTTGTTGGATTATGACTAAGTATTATCTCATTCCTGCTCATAGGTGCACAGGTTGCTAAACCCACTTTTGAAGTTACTCTGCAGTATTTTTCTAATGCCAGATCTGCTTTAACTTGACAACCCAATTGCGATTCTGTTATTACACTCTAATTACCTGAAGTTCACATGGAAATAACAGATGGGTGCTGCATTCTCTTTGACTGCAGTCCTGAGCAGGGCACTTGGAGCCTCCTGAAAGGCAGAGTCATCTCTCTGCACCTGACTACTTGTTTACCACCGAGCCCCGCGGGGAGGGCTTATTGGCCCGCATCCCCTTTTAAGGGGTCCTGCCTGGAGTGGGGTGACTTAATCCCCTGGAGTGTCACATGTCCAGGCCCCGCCCCCTTAGCCTACTTTTTGCTCTGACATCAGCGTCGATCTCAACAACACACACACACACACACACAAATGGCACACGAGTACACAGAGCTGGCATAAGGGGTTGAACTCTGCACCCCCTCAAGTGCCCTGTTGCCACAACAAGTCCTCAAGCCGTTTGTCTGAGGGAGCTTTTTGAAAGTCCAAAAGAACCTTTCAGTCAGAGATTATATTGTGTGTGATGTTCTGTACCATGCCACACAATGAAGGCCACTGATATGCGCGCACACTGCGTCTCAGACAAAAAAACTGCTAGAGGGGGAATGGATTGACCTGAAAGTTGGGGTTGCTTTGATGAAATAATGACGTTTGTGTTCTTATGATGCTGATCTCTGCTTTGGTGTCTCCACAGCTTCTGTGCAGCACTGGTCACTGTGTAAAGACACTTGGGTTTACATATGAAGAAATCATTATCTGGTGAGTCTGGTTTGTCTATTTGTCTGTAGTATGGCACTTAAAAGCACTAACAAGAAGGGGGGGGGGGCGGTATTTGTATATATGTGCTTGGAACATGATGATGTTCTAGCTAATGATGTTAGCTAATGATCTCTCAAGGCCAGTGCTCTCCATCCAGTGCACATCATATTGGATGAAGAGATTTGATGGGAGATGTTTAGTCACTTGTTGGCAGTTTAAGTGGGGAGAGAGTAACTTGGTAAAATGCATAACTGACAACATAACTGACAAGTGTTGATGCAACTGTTGAAAACCCACCTGGGTTATATACAGTAAATGTAATTCCTCCCTCAAAAGGAGTTTTATTATGAAGCCCTTTGGTGCTCCCAACATTATAAAACAAATCAAAAATGTGAGCAACAGTGGCAACCAAAACTATGGAGCACATGAAGAATAATCTGTGAAGCCCCCTGCCCAGGGACCACAGATGTAAATTAGCTGTATAGCTAATTCTGGTACAGGAATTCTCCTGTGCATGGCCCCTGTTAAATAAACTAATAAACTAGACTAGACTAGACTAAACTAAACTAAGAATGAGGCTGTAAGAATACCTATGTGTGTTTCCCCCTAGCCTGCGGTTGGCGCTCCTCAACGAGGCGAAGGAGGTGCGTGCGGCCGGCCTGCGGGCCCTGCGCTACCTCATGAGGGACAGCAGCGTGCTACAGAGGATCCTCCGTCTGCAGGTGGACTACCTGATCTCCAGGTGAGCCCCTTCGAGGAGCTAAACCCTGGGCTATGTGCTTGTGTGCTGAGTTCTTTGGGGCGTGGTAGAGCTGTGGTTATGTCGCTCCACTGACAGGTGGCTTGCGTCAATCGACTGACAATCGAAGTAACCCGGGTTCGATTCCTAGACCCCATTGTTGCATTGTTCCCCTCCCATCATTCTTGTTGTCTTTTTGTAGATTGGTATTGGTCTTAGCTTTGCTTGCTCTTTCGAAAGCCAGGGAGAAAGCATGTGGACTTGGGTCACATGGGAACCATGGAGAATGTGTCAAACTAGATCATTGAGTTTGCAAAACTCGTTTATGGTCGGCTTGCGCTTAAAATAGAGGCAAGTGTCCTCTTTGATAATTCCTGGAAGTGTCACAGGGATTCTTCTTCTCTCCCTGCTTGAGCATTTCTGTGTGTGCATCAAAGAGCCTTTTGGAGGCTATTTTGTGCTGCATAATGTAGTTATGAAGTCCCTCTTTCTCTTAAATCTGTGCTCTGCCATTTGTGTTTTCAGTGGGTGCATGATCAAGCAAACTATGTTCAAAAACTCAAAGCCAATGGTCCCACTCTAAAACTTAAATTTATTTTCACTGAATTTCAGCAGCAGGGCTTGTTTGGAGTGGCCATTGTTTATGAGTTTCTGCACCAGTGTATTTTGCCGTCAAGCTCTGAACTGTATTTGAATAAGGAACTGAATGTCAGTTCTTCTCTTAACAACATACTATGTAAGTCTGCAATTCTCTCCTATCCATGTGGATTATTATTAACTATATGATTCAGCAATGGTTATTTTCAAGTTACGCTTACGATTAAGGTAATAAACATGATTTCAGCTTCATAATGGTTAGGTTACGTTTTGCACAAGCCGGGTCCTTTCAACTGCAAGTGCACTAATGGCGCGAGGAAATGATGCCAGTGAAATAGCCTTCATTCACCCTTGGAATGAGCCATATAAGCATCTAAGTAACTATGAAGCTGATCAATTCACCTGCAAGCGTTGCATAGTTATGCCTTTAATACCACTGGATTGTAAACTGTTTTTCCGAATGTTATTTAACTCAAGATTGCATTTCTAACATCTATGCAAACAACCTCCAGGTGCATCGATATCAAGCAGAGCAATGAAGTGGAACGAACACAAGCTCTGCGGCTGGTGAGAAAGGTAACCCCCCCCCTCCCCATCTCTCTGTTCCTTGTCCCAGCTACTAAGATGAGTGTGTTTGTGCCTCTTTTTGCTCTCTCCTTCTCTGAGAGTGCAGGAGCACGTGTGTGAGGCGCCTTTGCTGGCTAAGGTGGCCATGTTCTACTGTAAGCCTGTTTGGGCCCAGCAGAGTTCTCACAATGACAAGCCTCTCTTCCTGTTGCAGCCAAGCGTGTCTCAATTAAAACTGGCCTCTGGCTGCACCGAAGAGCAGCTAATTTTGCCATCTGTGCAGTACTGCTGGAGAGATTGTGTGTGTGCCCATGTGCGTGCGCGCGTGCATGCATGTGCACGTGTGTGTGTGTGTGTGTGTGTGTGTCTGCATATTCATATATAGCCTTGGGAGGATGCAAGTCAGCTCTCATTAAGGCATGGAATTTTTCGGCTAAATTTTGTATCATGACTAAAACCTTCCAACCCTGCCCTGTGACCTCTCTCTCCTGGTCCTGCCCCACTCTGCCTTGCCCCACCTCGCCCCCACCCAATCCTGCCCTTCCCTTCCCTCTCTGCCACAGATGATCACTGTGAACGCGCTGCTTTTCCCGAGCTCCGTCACCAACTCTCTGATCGCCATTGGCAACGATGGCTTGCAGGAGCGAGACCCAATGGTGCGGGCCTGCATCGCCATCGTCTGTGAGCTGGGTGGGTATTCCCCCAAACCGCATGAAGCTCTTCAAAAACCGCTTTTTATTAGAGTCAAAAAATGGGAAGAATAAATGTGAAAATATAATGACCATGATTCCATGGAAAGTGGACTTTATTTACACATTCATAATGTCAATAAGATGGCATGTTATTTTTGCGACGTGAAGGGTTGCATGAAATTTGAGCATTTTGAAGAAAAGTGTGCAAAACATTTTACAGAATCATTCAGGTCACACAAATAATGATTCCTCAAGTCGTCCAAGTTTGAAAGAAAGTGAACAGTGACAGTGATGGTAATCTAGATGTGCGTCTGCATATACTGCATGTCCTGCAGTGGCAGTGATGGTAATCTAGACATGCGTCTGCATATACTGCATGTCCTGTAGTGGCAGTGATGGTAATCTAGACATGCGTCTGCATATACTGTGTGTCCTGTAGTGACAGTGATGGTAATCTAGACGTGCGTCTGCATATACTGCATGTCTTGTAGTGGCAGTGATGGTAATCTAGACATGCGTCTGCATATACTGTGTGTCCTGTAGTGGCAGTGATGGTAATCTAGACGTACGTCTGCATATACTGCGTGTCCTGTAGTGGCAGTGATGGTAATCTAGACATGCGTCTGCATATACTGTATGTCCTGTAGTGGCAGTGATGGTAATCTAGACATGCGTCTGAATATACTGTGTGTCCTGTAGTTGCTTTGCCCTCCTGTCCAAGTTGGATCGCCAGCTGTAGTGCCCCCTTGTTGTTCAGCCTTGGTACTTTGGGAACAATTAGTCCAGATGAGTCCATTATGGGATTAATGTTGTGCCTTTTCCCTCAACCCCCCCTCTTCCCTGTAGCCCTGAAAAACCCTGCGGTGGTGGCGCAGCGGGGTGGACTCTGCACCATCCTCAAGAGCGTCATCGACTGCCAGCTCAGCCGCATCAACGAGGCACTCATCACCACCATCCTGCACCTTCTCAATCACCCCCACACGCGCCAGTATGTGCGCTCCGACGTCGAACTCGAGGTACGCCCCTGTTCGCCAGCGTTTCTTTCGGCTGCGTTTCTGCTGACCTCTGCTTAGGTAACGCTAAGCCCCTGCAGGCAAGCTGTACCAGAGCAGACATCATGAGTTGGCGCACTGTCTGCCTAGATTTGTCTTGTTCAATTAAATGACCCAGTTTTTAGATTTGTCTGTTCTGACTGTGCCCCATGCCCAGACTTCATTTTGTAAGTGGTGATAAAAGCAAGCCATAAATAAACGTTGTCTTTGTGTTGTCGATCGTCACATTATCCTGTTTTTTTTCTATTTCCAGCAAATCCTAGCACCTTATACAGACTTCCACTACAGGCACAATCCAGAAACGACTGAAGCCCAGCTCAAGTGAGTTGTTTGTGATGTTGTTGTAGTTTGTGATGTTGTGTTGTTGTTGTAGTTCAACCACAGTGTTTGTGCAGTGTTTTTCTTTTTTTCACAGAGCATATGTTGTTTGTGTGTGTGTTTGTCTGTTTGTAGAGAGGACAAACAAGCTCGTTTTCTAGCCAGTAAAATGGCAATTGTGGCAGCCTTTCGTTCGTGGTCAGGTGAGTCATACCCAACACGCTACACTAGGCCACATATCAGTATGTCATCATATACAGTTTTGATTTCATAAGGATATTGAAGAAGATTAGTTTATTTGATTTATGATAAAAAAATGTACTTCTTTTTAACAGGAATCATTAATCTTTGTAAATCTGGCAACTCTGGAATCCAGTCTCTGATTGGTGTACTCTGTATACCAAATATGGAAGTAAGAGTAAGTAGCATCATAAACTTGCAGACAATCACGTTGTTCATGGCACAGTATCACACATCTGTCTCAGTGATCCAATGTCATACATGTTTTCACATAGCCGTGTCTTTGTCTTGCAGAAAGGGTTGTTGGAGGTGTTGTATGAAATTTTTCGCCTTCCTGTCCCTATTGTGACTAATGAATTTGAAGAAGCCCTTCACAGCATTGGTGAGAGATTCAGCTTGCCTTGTCTCCTGCTCAATAAAAGAATCCAATTAGCGGAAGTGTTAGTAACTTTGTTTGTTTGTTTGTTGTTTGTTAATAACTCTTTATTCCCACTTCTCTCCCCTGACAGACCCCAGCAGGTTTCAGGACTGTTGGAGACTCTCTGATGGCTTTGTGGCAGCCGAGGCCAAGGTGGTTCTTCCTCATCGGGCCAGGTCCAGGTGAGACCCTCGGCTGAAAACACACTATTATTGATCATGTTGGAGGAATGCTTTTAAAGTCTTTGACCTTTCGGGTTTGTGTTCTAGACCCGACCTCATGGACAACTACCTAGCGCTGGTACTCTCTGCTTTCATCACAAGCGGACTTCTAGAGGTATGTTAGCGCTTTCAGAACTGGAGCCCCAGTGACTAAGCATGTTGTGAAAGTGAAAGTGAAATGCACTTTGTGGACTTGTCTGCCGTTGTGTTACATACAGTAATTGTACTGTATCATTGAGGCAACTGTGTTTTCTATATCAGGGCTTAGTGGAGGTCATCACCAGCAGTGACGACCAGATTTCCGTGCGATCCACCATCCTCCTTGGAGAACTTCTGCACATGGTAGAGTGTCACGTGACGCCTCCCAACACTCACGCAGGCCACAGGGGACACCCACAGCCGTGTCTTGACATTGTGAAAACGTCCCTTTTTCAGAAACAAGCTGCAGAATTGAATTCACAGAATTGTTTGTGCTTATATGTTTGTTTATATTAAAAAAAAAACAAACAAACAAAAAAAACATGTTTCTGTTCCCCTAGGCCAACACAATCCTCCCTCACACGCACAGCCATCACCTGCACTGTTTACCCACCCTCATCAACATGGCTGCCTCCTCTGACATCCCCCAGGAGAAAAGACTGTGAGTGGACGCTTACTGTACACCAATAGGGACCTGCATACAACCAGGGATGTGCCATTGCTAGACCTTTCTTGATGGTTCATGTCATCGTCTCCCCTCACCCCGTTTCAGACGTGCCAGCGCAGCTGTGAACCACCTGAAGCGTTTCCACGAGAAGAAGAAGGCTGGCCCCAGGCCCCACAGCGTATACCTCGACCACATCATCCGCAAGGCTGTAGCCTCATCAAGCCGCAGGGAGCAGTCCGTGCGGTCACACAAGGACATTTACTCCATTAAGGTGTGTGTGTGTGTGTGGGTGGGTGTGTGTGTGTGGGTGTGGGTGGGTGTGTGTGAGAGAGAGAAAGAGAAACAAACACAAGAAAGATGAGAAAGGAGAGGACCCGTTATGATCATGTAGTGTCGGTGGTATATTGCATATGTTTCTTATGACCTGTTAAGGGGTTGATCTTTCTGGAAGTTTCTGCTTCACAGTGTTCTCCATCGATGTGCTTCTCACACCATAGCAATCCAGCACAACACACGCGCGATCTCATGCCGCTAATAATGGTGATTGTGTCACAGATCAGTTCTTATGCATGTGCACCATGTCTCCACAGGACTCTGAAGATGCACTCACGATGAACTTAAGAGACAGTCATATCCTTAACCATAAACAGAACCTGGAGTGGAACTGGGTTCTAATCTCCACCATATTGAAGGTGACAAAATTATTTAAAGAAATGGAAGAAAAGTGTGTATTAACAAACGTGTTCGTGTAATAGATAACTTATCTTTCGTAACCAAATTTGACATTCTCTCCCTCACACTCTCTCTTTCTCTCTCTCTCCCTCTCTCTGTCTCTCTCTGTCTCTCTCTCTCTCACTTTTAGTGGCCAAGCGCTACCCTCAGGAACAGCAAAGACGAACAAATGCACAAGTAAGCTGACTCAGCATCTCAGTTTTGAATGATGGCAAATTGTTGCTGCTGATGAGCAGACTTCTAACACAGGAAGCTCTAGTGTTAACCGAGCCGCTGTGGCCTGTCCTCAGGTTTGTGCGGCGGCTGCTGTACTTCTACAAGCCCAGCAGTAAGCTGTATGCCGCCCTGGAGCTGGACCACAGCAAGGGCCGGCAGCTCACCTCTGTGGGCTGTCAGTTTGTGGAGTTTCTCATGGACGCTGAGGAGGTCAGTAGCACAGAGAGACGGGCAGCGCAGAGCCTCACAGGCTAAATGTTTAGCGTACTGCAAAAGGAGAATGAGGCCTTCAGTATTGTAGCCAATTCTCTCTGTGAATAAAATGGTCCTTCATTCTGGGTAGTCTTCCCTTAGCCAAGCTACAGGAGAACTCTTTACTTCATTGAAAGTAAATCCAGTTAGTGTAACCTTAGCCTACAATCGTCAAGGTGAGACAGGCCATGCAAAAATAACTCTGAGGCCTTGTTAGGCTGGCACAGTTGTGCATAATGAGTAAAACATTCATTTGTACCATTTAGTCGTCTAACTCTCCAATTGCAGTCGTCCAGTGGACGGCCTTCTACTTCCTTTGCCAAAGTAACCGGGGCCCTCAGACTAAAACTGTTGCCCACCCCTGCTCTACTTACTAACACAAAAGTGTGATGTTTAGAACTTTAGAAGGGGTATGAAAACAGCATTTTCTGTCGGCTGAGTGACATGCCCCTTGCACGTGTGTTAAATGCATTTGGGCTGAAAACGCCAAAATGGAACTTTCTCAAAACACATGAGTGATGTGATTGTGCTATCAACTCAACGCATGTACTCCAAAACATCCAAAAAATGTACCTACAATTTAACATTTTATTCCGGATAATCCCTCTAAGTTGTCAACTGTTGGGGGTGGTTGTTTAGATTGATGTGGGTGAGTTGGTGTAGTGTGTTGTGCTCTAAGCCTCCTCTGCGCGTCCTTACTGTAGGATGGGCAGGCCTATCTGGAGGAGCTGGTGAAGGACGTGGTCCAGTGGCTCCCGTCCACCTCAGCGGCCAAGCCTGAGCGCAGCCTTCAGAGCAACGGCCTGCTCAACACGCTCAGCCAGCACTACTTCCTCTTCCTGGGCACGCTGTCGGCCCAGCCGCACGGCGTCAAGGTCCTCGAGAAGTGCAGCGTCTTCCAGTGGTGAGGACCTTGTTGATTTATTTATTATTTATTTCATGTATTTGTATTTTTTTTTTACAGGTAATACATTCTTAAGCTGTAGACTTTGTTGGGGCTGCTGTTGAATGATGGGTGGGTCATTGGGATGACTCGTGTGAAGTGATCTCTGATGGTCTTTTTTTGTTGTTGTTCTGTCGGTCCACAGCCTGTTGAATATGTGCTCCATGAAGAACCAGGATGCCATGCTGAAGCTCACCGTGGCCTCGCTAGACTACAGCCGGGAAGGCCTGCCGCGGGTCATTCTCTCAAAGATCCTCACGGCTGCGACGGATGTAAGGGGTTTTTGCTAAGAGTCATTCAGACACCCAAAGCAGTGTGTTTTGCACAAAAAGCCACAATATCCCCATCTCACTCTGCTTCTATGTGATTGTCCCTCCTCTCCCCCCCTCCTCTGTCTCACTCTCTCTGTCTGTCTGTCCTTCTCTCTCTCTGTCTCTCTCTTTCTCTCTCTCTCTCTCCTTCCTTCCTTCCTTCCTTCCTTGCTTCCTTTTCTCTCTCTTAGACCTGCCGCATGTACGCCACCAAGCACCTGCGGGTGCTGCTTCGGGCCAATGTGGAGTTCTTCAGCAACTGGGGCATGGAGCTGCTGGTGACGCAGCTGCACGACCACAACAAGGCCATCTCCATGGAGGCACTAGACATCCTGGACGAGGCCTGTGAGGACAAGGTGAGCCTGGCAATGAATGACCTCAAGGCCTCAAGGTCACCCTCAGGAGTCAGCCTGGAACAGTGGAGAGACTGGTCCAGAGCCGACACAGCAAGACTGTGTGTGTGTGCCCTCTGTTTTCAGTCAGGCATGACTGTCAGACGCTGCATGTATCTTTGGCATGAGTAGCAGACCGTAACCAAGGCAGCAATGACAATGTTTTTTCAGGGCCAGTAAAACGTAACTCATTGCTTCAGAATTCATAAATCAGTCATAAAAAGGTTTTGTCTAAAGTCGTTCCAGAGGACAGTGTTTCCATTGATCTAATTACAGTTCCATTCTGCTTAATGTAAATGGAATTTAGCTTGTGTCTGACCCCATGATCACCTTGGATAGAGTTTCTTGACGACATGGGAATGCCTTTGCTTTTTCCTGATGGTGTCCTATTTCCTGTGCTGACTGATGCTGCTTTTGGTGCGTTCCAGGCAAACCTGCACACCCTTATCCAAATGAAGCCAGCACTTTCTCACCTTGGAGACAAAGGAGTCCTATTACTGTTAAGGTGAGTGGATGCTGAAGGACAGGATACCTTCATGATGAGGGTTTTGGAAACTGATAATGATGTCATAAGATTACTCTTGAGATAGAATGCAATCAAGAATTTGTTTGTATTGTTTTATTTATTTATATTTTTATGTACTTACGTCACAAAACTATGAAAAAATAAAGTAAAAGAAAAAGAAATGGTCATGAAAATCAGTCTAGACAAAAACAGCAATAAGATCCATTAGCATATGCAGCAAAATCATGACACCCCCACTTCTCTCTTTGTGTCCTTCCAGATTCCTGTCAATCCCCAAGGGATTTTCCTACCTTAACGAGAGAGGTTATGTCACCAAGCAGTTGGAGAGATGGCAGAAAGTAAATCATTAATTTAAGTGGTTATTAAGTTGTCATTGAGAATGTGTTACATCTATGGTATTTGAGTGGGAAACTCTGGCTAACATTGCTGTGCTGTCAAAGTAGATTGATGCATTTGATCTGTTGCAGGAATATAACGTTAAGTATGTGGACCTGATCGAAGAGCAACTAAACGAAGCACTCACAACGTACCGCAAGCCTGTAGATGGGGATAATTACGTGCGCCGTAGCAACCAAAGGTAACTAAGAACAACAAGAGTGTTTAGACGCTTTTGCCTCTCTTGGTTAGCAGCTTCTTTTCATCTCGATTTGCTTTTAATTCTGTTACATGAACCGAATTTCCTTTTGTTTTGATAGGTTACAAAGACCAAATGTATATCTTCCTGTGCACTTGTATGGCCAGCTTGTCCATGATAAAACAGGCTGCCACCTTCTTGAAGCTCAGGTAATAAACGGCCTTACAAAGGCTCCCAATCCCAGATATAATCATGGACACGGTTGACTAATGTGCACTTTTAATATATTGTTGTACTTTTTTATTATGTGATAATATACTGTAAGAAAATCTTATTTACATATTTACTACAACATGCATTTCAAATGGCACATTACTACATACTATGCTATGTATGCATGCTATACCAAAGATACTCAATAACAGTTACCATAACAACAGCATCTAGTAACCACTGCTTCCCATTGACCTGAAATGTATTAAGAAAGGTGCTGAATAACCCTAATAAGCTTTTATCAACGGTCTCTGGCCATGCTGTATATTTTCATTCTAATTTGTGTGTGCCCCCCCCCCCCCCCCCCCCCGTGTTCTAGAATGTTGTTCCTGACCTGAGTTACACTGTGCGCTCTCCAGAGCTGGATAAGTGGGAGGGCATCAAACAGCTCAAGGCAGCTCTGTGGGCTTTGGTGAGTTGGAAACAAATGTATCATGTACTCTACATGGCGATATTATAAATCATCAGAATGTGTCATCAGGCCTAGTCAACCTGCTCCTTAAAATGCCATCCTTCCTTCTTGTTGAATACTTGATGTTTTTTAAATGACTTTCCTCTCCAGGGAAATATTGGTTCCTCAAATTGGGGTCTGAATCTTCTCCAAGAGGAGGGCGTGATTCCAGATATTATAGCTCTGGCCCAGCACTGTGAGGTCTTGTCCATCCGAGGGTAAGTGCCACCCTCGACTGTTCAGCTTGGGTCAACTCGACTCAAATCGACTCTTGCTCTTACTTCTGCTTTTCCATTAGTAGCGGGTAACTGGTAGACTAGAGTCGTCTCGAGTTGAGTTGGCACCAGATAAAGGGGAACGCCGGCTCGTCCCAGCCTTCATTTCATCCTCACTTAAAACTGCTATAATTCCATTCTGGTAGCACCATTTTGTTTCTTTTTTTGACAGCTGATAGAAATCGACCACCGCTACTACGGTAATGTAGGTTGGGATGTGCCGGCGTTCCCCTTTAATGGAAAAAGGGCCAGAAGAGATGCCTAATTTTCACATTACATTCAAACCTAGGCCTACAGTGTAGTCATCCCCTTAAGCCTTAACCATCTTTGCTGGGCTCTCTTTCTGCCTGCCTGTGTGCCTGTGTGCAGGACGTGTCTGTATGTGCTGGGACTCTTCAGTAAGACGAAGCAGGGCTGTGACGTGCTGAAGCAGCAGGGCTGGGACGCCGTGCGGCACAGTCGGAGGCAGGCCTGGCCCGTGGCCCCCGACGAGGTGGAGCAGTCGCTGGCCACCGAGCTCTCGTCAGTCCCCAGCACCCTCAGCCTCAACTCGGAGTCCACAAGCTCGCGGCACAACAGCGAGAGCGAATCACAGCCCAGTAAGTGCCCAGACAAGGGGGCCCTGACACAAGGGCTTGATGGCAGAGACCATATTTAATCAACAATTCACATGGCAGAGACCATACTTAACAATTTAGTGGTTCAATGCAACCCCAAGGTGCAGTCAACTAGCTTTTTTGGTTGGCAGAAAACACCATATTGACCTTCTGTATGTACGTCATGGGGACCACGTGATTTATCGTGGTGTACGGCGGAAGTCCATTCAGATTGCATTATGTGGAAGAGAAAAACATCTCCTGTACCTTTTGTATTTTCGTTTGTTGAAGTAATTTGAATCTGGTTGTAACATAAAGTCATTGTTGATGTTTTTAAGGTAAATTTGTCACATTCAAGGGCATGTGAGTCCATAGCAACCAGGGTTGCTATGTGAAAATACGTGTGTGTGCTTGTGAAAACGCTTGTTAAAGTGTTACTAAACTTAAAAGAAATTCATGGAAGAATACTTATCTAAAACCTCAAGATGTCAGTTTATTCAAAGCACTGAAGCAACAGACTTAACTAGGCATAACCAGGCTTAAATCTCACTGAAATCAGCCAACCGTTTCTGACTCGTTAGGGTTAGGGTTCCGACTCGTCTCATTGAAACTCATTCATTTGATTATACGCAGCCCATTTTTCTGTGGCGTGAACTGAAATTGAGGAAATTCAGTTGACCAGTAACTCATGCCATTTTAATTCTCAACAGATATTGGACACAGTTAAAAATTTGAGCTACAGATCACTAGAAATAGATGGTGCCTTTACCTTCTGTTGCATTTAAGCTTGCTATTTAAGCCCCCACACACACACTCTCTCTCTACTGTTTGGATAAAAGCAACTGCTAAATGCCTAAATGTAAATGTGCATGTGTGCATTTAAGCCAAGACATGACCGACTCCCTGCCCTCCCATAGGTCTTTTCTACCTGGAGGACGACCGGTGCGACGGGCTGACGTTCTCCGAGGAGCACACGCCGCACACGCGCTCCAAGCCCAAAGACCGCAGCCGCTTCACCCTCCTCGGCCCCAGCCGCCTGGTGCCCCGCGGCTTCCTCACCTCGCTCTCGCTGGCCGGCAAGAAGCCGCGCAGCACCAGCGACCCCAAGAGCCTCAGCGGCCGCCACCACGACGACTCGATGGCGGGCGGTGGCGGAGGCGGAGGAAGGCGAGTCCGCACGGTCACCGAGCCCTCCTCGCTCTCCTATAGCCCCTCGTCGGAGGTGTTCTTCAACGGCAGCAGCCACCCTCCCCGCAGCCCCACTGTGAGTCTGGAGACCTCCTTCCTGGGCAACCGGGTGGTGGCCATGGCCGGCCAGCCTGGAGCTGCTGGCAGCAGCAGCAGTGGTGTGGGTGTGGGTGTGGGGGTTGGGGATGGGGATGGAGGGGGGAGCAGCTCCAGCGTGTGTGAGATCGAAGTGTCTCTGCCCAAGAGCACGGGGGCCGGGCCGGGGCCGGGGGCGGAGGCGGCCGCGCCCGGCTCAAGAGACCCAAGCGGCTGCCAGCAGCGGGAGCGTCTGGCCTCGGGTGACGGCCCGTCCTGCCTGGCTTCGGGCGGCCCCACCTTCAAGAGCCGCAGCCAGAGCTTCAACACGGACACCACCACCAGCGGCATCAGCTCCATGAGCTCCAGTCCGTCCCGCGAGACGGCCGCCGCCACCACCCCGACCCCCACCACCCCTGGCGCCGCTGCCGCCGCCACCTCCTCCACAGCCACAGACTCCTCCTCCACCACCTCCCCTTCCTCCGCCACCTCCACCGGCACCGCCACCAACGACACGGACTGCGCCAGCCTGGACACGGAAGCCAGCAGCGCCAAGACGATCAAGACGGTGGGCTCGCTCACCCCTCCGCCTCAACCCAATCACCTGCCGCTCTCCAAGGCCAGCTCGGTGTCGCTGGTGCCGCCGGGCTCAGCCCACACCCTCCCACGCCGGGCCCAGTCGCTCAAGTCGCCCTCGGTGGCAGCCGTCAAGGGCCTGCTGGACTACGGCTACGTGTACACCAGCCCGCGCGATGCGCTGGGCTACGCCACACTCAAGCGGCTGCAGCAGCAGCGCATCCACCCCTCGCTCTCGCACAGCGAGGCGCTGGCCTCGCCCGCCAAGGACGTGCTCTTCACCGACGCCATCACCATGAAGACGGGCAGCCTGGACTCCAGACTCACCTCGCGCAGGTAGGGAGGGAGCCCGAGTCGGTGGATGGAGGGAGGGAGCCCGAGTCGGGGTATGGAGGGGTCGGGGGATGGAGGGAGGGGTCGGGGTATGGAGGGAGGGAGCCCGAGTCGGGGGATGGAGGGAGGGAGACGAATTAATTTCATTTCATTAAATTTAACAGAAGCCCCTGACAGGGAAATGGTCACATTCACCAGCCACTTTTTTTTGTGTCTGATGTCTACCAGCTATTATTATTACCAACAATGGGTTTTTAAAAAGTGCTTTATAAACATAACATATTATTATTATTATTATTATTATTATAGGATTATTATTCTGTTTAGCAGCATTTGGGGGGTGGTTGATGCTTCTCCTGTCGTTTGACCTTTATCGTCAACTCCCTTATCTTCATTTCTGAAATCTGCCATCTGGACATGATCATTTCACCAGCGTTTGGCTGCTGGCTATCTATCTCTTAAGACTTCCCGCTAGACCCACAGCAGGCATGCCAAGGACTGCAAGTTCTCCTTCTGCATGCGAAATATGTGTTTGGAAGAAGTAGAGTTCTTTCTACTGGTGGCTACTGGAGTTTCATAGTCTTTGCGTGTGTTTAGTGGAGGTTTCATTTCACTACAGGTTCAGCTAGTCTTTTTTTTTTTTTTTTTGCTCAGTTTCATTTTGTTGACCTGTTTGCCTTATGTGTCTTTCTGACCTGTCTCTCTCTTGTTAAAGTGTCCACAGGCCCTTGCATGTCTCTCATGAGTTAGCAGTTTGTGGTGCTTTGCTCTGAGACCTCCTGGGTTGGCTGATTACGAAGCTATTTGACTTCAGGCATGAACAACGTGAATCTGAATTGTATTGGCCCAACGTTAGTCCCCAATTAGTGTAGTCCTTTGTGTGGTAGGCTTAGGCTTGGGCTTGGACCCGAGTGATGGCACTTGTTCAACCTGTGGCATTGTATTTGCTGGTCTTTTCAGGTATTACCATTCTCTCCACTACTCCCTCAACCATTCTCTCCACGACTCCCTCCACCAATCACACCACTACTTGCTTCACCATTCGTTCCATCACTCGCACCACCACCCCCACCACCACCATCACCATCCCCACCTCCACCATCTCCACCACCACCAGCACCACTACCTTTCCTCGTCCCACCACTCGCACAACACAAAGCGTCACAGTTGCTCGGGCTACATCCCCATGGGCTACCAGCGCAGGTTGTCCCGCCACCTGCTGCCACGGTGCGTGTACTCCTCATCTCTCTTTCTCTCCCTCTCTCTGCAGTCTTCCCTCTGTAGGCTAGGGGGCGCTAATGCAGCCAGTAATGTAGTGGACGCTAGTTAGTAGTCCTACTGTAGGTAGTACCCCCTTTTACTTCCACTGCTTTAATGGCAAGTGCTGTAATCTGCTGGTTCTTCAGGTATCCTTCCCAAGCCAAGCGCCACAGCTGCTCGGGGTACATACCCACTGGGCTGGGCGCTCACCGCAGGGTGTCTGATGCCTTTCTCCCACGGTGGGTGGATGTGTGTGTGTGTGTGTGCGCGCGTGTCACCCTGTAGAGCCAACCCCTCTTAGGAGCACCTGCGTCGAGTGGACGTTTTGTATTGAAGTGTTACAGAATGTCCTGTGCCGTGTGCCACCGCTCACGTCCTTAGACTCCACGTGCAGTTGAGCTGGTGTGGGCATCTTCCTCAAGAGAGAGCCATTTACGTGCTTAGAGTTGGCTAGCAGTAGAGCTTAGCTTGGGGCTTCTTGGTGAGCATTGTGATTCAATTAGATTTGATCTGCCTACTGTAGTGTGATACTGTCAGATGAACGTCTGTCTAGTTCGATGATCTGGTAAGTGTGACCCAACAACCCAGGCTGCTGACTGTGTGTGTGTGTGTGTGTGTGTGTGTGTGTGTGTGTGTTAGGAATAATAGATCTCCTTCCAGTTAAAATTGAGATGTCATGTTTTTTCCGTTGACAGAATTTTTTTCTGTTAGTCATGGAGGAACTTACTCCATCCATTTGACCTCCTATCTCCAACTAACTCCAACCAAACTAATTAAACCCATCCCTCGACCCTAGATGAAGAGATCATTAGGATTAGTGTCCCTTGTCAGCCCAAGCAGGGGATCTACCAGCAGAAATGTGAAAGTTCAGCTTCAGAGAGAAAAAAAGTCCTATTGGTTCGTCCTGGGCACTTAAAGGAATTACCCGGAGTCAATCAACAAGTAGCCCTGTTGTTTCACATTGCTAAGTGCCATCGATAGGTATGAGAACGACATGCACGGTTGACCGAATAGCGAAACAGCAGCCAACGCTAACTGATTAGGGCATGTCTTTCGTTTTCATATGCCCTAATCTGTTAGCGGTAGGGGCCAGCAGCGGCACCTACTGCTGTCGTTCTGATACCTATCAACAGCACTCGGCAGCCTCAGAAAACAGGGCTTCGGTTTGATTCACTCCGGATAACTTCTTTAACACAAATAAGGCGATCTACAGTACCTGATCGCACAGAAAAGAGGATCTACAGTACCTGATTGTACAGAAAATGATGAGTTGGAACAAATATTTGATGGGACCTTTACTCTCTGAAGCCAGGCTTTCACACTTTCTCTCTCTCTCTCTCTCTCTCTCTCTCTCTCTCTCTCTCTCTCTCTCTCTCTCTCTCTCTTTCTCTCTCTCTCTCTCTCCACCCCTCTCTCTGCCAAGAGGTCTAGTGTGCGGCGGCTCCCTCTTACCTGTGTGTGTGTGTCTGTTGTTCCTTCAGGTTCCTCAAGGCCCTGAGCTTTGCCTCTCTGGACAAGGAGGACCTCCTGAGTCCCATCAACCACGCCACCCTGCAGCGCTCCTCCTCTGTGCGCTCCATGGTGTCCAGCGCCACCTATGGGTGCTCCGACGACTACGTGGGCCTGGCACTGCCCGTAGACATCAACGACATGTTCCAGGTACCAACATCCCACCTGCAGACTGCATAGGTTTTAAGATCAGCAATAACAAGACATGGCATGGCATGCATGGAACTGGATCTGCTGATCAGGGGGGAGACGAAACCAACTAATTTAGCAACTTGGTTTGTTGGCAGTGGGCAATTACATTGCAACCAGCTGAGATGCTAACGGCAGCTATGGCTTTGATAAACAGACTCCTGGACTCAGCATTTCTAACGCTACTTTATTGTTAAATGAATTTATGACTGTTGCAGAAAGATGCTTTTGGGAGTTGCAGCTGAGCTAATTCAATTCGCTTACAGTCTGGGCTGTGATTCAGCTGTGCTTTTATCTCTGTGATGAATTTGTGGTCTCCAGGTTTAAGAGGTGTGCAGCGATTCTGCACTGTCAAGAGTCAAAGTACTTCAGTTTTGTTTTACGTGCGCTTGTCTGTCTTTCCTGCAGATTAAAGAGACCTCGTACTATCAGAAACGAACCAGTCCAACTGCAGGGGAGAAAGTGGCGAAATTCTTTGGCGAGTCAGATGGTAATGTTCCAAGCAATCTCTTTGTCGTTTATTTGTTTTCTATGTAAAATAATGAAAATGCCAGCTTAGATAATGACATATAAGATAATGACATTGACCAATAACACTCCATGGGCTGAACCTTATTCCTCTCCTACCAACAGGCTTCGTCTCTGGGCCTGCCCTGAGGCAGCAGATCAGCATCTCGGAGCTGCTGGCCAGCGCGCGGTCTGACGGCCCAGGCGGCCAGACGGAGTTGGAGACGGCCGGAGGCCCCGAGGAGACGGGCCTGCAGGAGCACAGCGAGGAGAACTGCCTCTACTGCGTGGGCCTGGTGGTCCTGGGCTGCAACGCCGGCAGCAGCCACCTCAACTCTACCCACAAGAGCAACGGTGAGCAGCACACTAACAGAACAAGGTCAACAGACCTAAGTCGCGGGCAAACACTGCTGTCACTAATGTGTAGGCCCCGCAAAACTGATTGTAACAGTCAAAAGTCACTGAGACAAAACGGTTTCCACTAGTGATTCTACTAAATTGAGAACACTGCTCATGTCATCAGGCTAACTGTCTGTCCTATCGTTCGGTCATTTGCAGAAGTGAGCGACAATCAGTACCCTCCCTGGGTTGGGCCAACCAGCCACAACCACCTGGAGGTGGTGCCCCAGTCCAAGTACTCGGGCGTGTCGGGCTGCAGCGACGCCGTGTCTGGTGGCTCGGTCAACAGCAGCACCCCTAGCACTGACCTTGTCCTTGGTAAGAGGGGCTTCAGTTCCTATGGCTGAGGTCTATTAGCTAGTCATGCTTTTGTTATTAGAGGATTTGTTTGTGTGGAATTGTGCATGTGTCTGTTGTGGTCAGTGTAAAAAAAAAAAGGTTGATTTCGAACTGTCCACTAGGGGGTGATGTTCCTCTTTTCCAAACCACTTCATCAAATAGCATGTCTGGCTGTCCTAGTTCATCTTTACCGTAGACCTGATTAAAAAAAAAAAACAGAATCAATATCGACCATCAACTGTCTTGTCAGATGAAAATCATCTAAACTTGTGCTAACTCAGCTCAGCCTTTGAGACAGGACCCGTTATCACATACCAGTGAGGTTATAACTTGACTTGGGTCAGGCCTGTGTTGCAAGCCAAATAAACGTGCAGATACATGCGAGACACAGAAAGCCCAGATCCCACTCATGCATGTCCTTATGTTGTAACCCTTGTGGCCCTGTAGGTGGTAAGGCCATGTCTGAGGACAGCCCAGCGTCCAGGGTGCTCCTGAGGAAGGAGGTGCTTCGGCTGGTGGTCAACCTCAGCTCCTCTGTGGGCACCAAGGGCCATGAGACGGGCCTCCTCACGTAAGACCTCGTGTAGTGTTCCCTCGTCTTGTGTTCCGTTGTCTTGTGTTCCGTTGTGTTGTCTTGTGTTCCGTTGTCTTGTGTTCCGTTGTGTTGTCTTGTGTTGCGTTGCCTTGTGTTCCATTGTGTTGATTGTACTGTTAAATGGTATAATCTACTTTCACTCCATGAGTTTGAGTTAAGAGTCAGCCTCTAATAATGTTTCCATCATCCCACAATTTAAGCAGAGGTTGGCCTTCTGTCCTGTCCACAGGATAAAAGAGAAGTTCCCGTACGCGTTTGATGACATCTGCCTGTACTCTGAGGTGTCCTACCTCCTGGCCCACTGCATGTTCCGCCTGCCCTCACGCCGCTTCATCCAGGAGCTCTTCCAGGATGTGCACTTCAGCCCAGTAAGTCTCTTTCTGTCTGTCTGTCTGTCTGTCTGTCTGTCTGTCTGTCTACTGTCTACTGATTATTACTAATTGACAATTTGATTGTTTATATTATATTGGCGGTTTAAGTTATCGTCTAGTCGTGTACTGCTGAAAATGACTGTTGATTTTCATCCGAAGATGGTTATCCTTTTGAGTCATTTTCTGTTGTACTTTAATACAGCTGTACATATCTTGGGATGACAGTGTGGAACAAGTGTCATTGTTGGTGAAGGGTTTCCATAAATATCAATAGTAGCCCCCTTGCAGCATACATCATGAATATTCAGTAAATATCTGAAAAGGTTGTTAAAGCCATTGTTGCATGTATTTCATTATTTAGTTCATTTCCCTTCCTTTCTTTCCCTGAAAGATGTATGATGAGGCTGACACCATCTTGTCGATGCCACCAAAGAAAGAGGACGGAGACTTTGCTGCTGTGTCCTGATCCTCAGCTGGAAGCTCAGCTGCAACCTCACCACCCCATAAACACACACACACAAATACACACACACACACATACATAAATAAGCCCTTCGCATCATAAAGAGACCCCACAGCCACTCCTTCCTCCTCTGTAGTCTACTCTACATCCCCATGCACACTCACAGACTCCAAGGACGGAAGACAGACAGAAGAGGGAAGTGGATGGCAGGGTCAGGGCAACAGGAGGAAGTTGAGGAGAAGAGGATGGAAAAGTGTGATTGGTGGTGGAGGAAGAGCGGATATGGAGGAGTGAGGTTGAAAAACTTGGGAAAAGTGTAAATCAGTTTTACCCTCTGTGTGCCCAGTGAGGAGTGGAGTCACACTCACACTCACTCACACACACTCACACACACTCACACACACTCACACACACTCACACACACTCACAC
>JASCQY010000293.1:9265294-9282888 GCA_030264315.1 Sardinella tawilis | reverse complement strand
ATAATTGATGGTCATATAACTTTTTAAATGGAATTATAGAAATAAGAGGACTTTTTCACAATATTCTAATTTTTTGGTAAGGAGCTGTATTTTTTTTCCAACCTAAACAACCTACCCACTCACGCCTAATTCAGATACAGCTGAATTGCAGTGAAAAAAAGTTTTTAATGCGTCAATAGTTTTCTTCAGTACAGGTATTTCTGATGACTGTTGGCATGATTTTTTTTTTTTTTTTTTCCCGACATTGGTAATAACCAAAGAAATCCACACATGTAAAGTAATCTGTACTTTAAACCACCCAAATAACATTATGTGCAATAAAGTGAAATGCCAGGGAGGAAAAGTATTGAACACACCAAGAACAAATAAGCGTAAACCCAAGGCACTGAAATGTAAGGAATCAGCTTGATTCTATATGTAACTTGAAGACATTCATGCCTCCCGTCAGCCCATAAAAAAATAAGCCTGGCTAGAAGATTTAGGTGGATTACAGAAAGTTATTTTGTTACAAAGGTATATTGCACAAGAAAATCTCATGATTGGCAAAGACAGAAACTCTGCAGACACTTGCAATTATACTGTTGCTGCTGATGCATGCCAATACAACTGCTTCTGCGAAGTACCACTGGGGCCATTCTTTGTAATGGGAGGAACATCATCTCATTGTAAACAGTACACTCCCTGGATTTCTTGCTGAATAATCTTTCCAGGAGTCAAAAGGATGGTCAGAGGTGCAGCTGAAGATGCCCATTGGTCTTTTTTGCCTTCAACGCTGCCCTGAATGGCAACCCCTCTCAAATCTTGGGTTCGGGTTCACGTAGTGCCTTGAAACCAACGCTTCTTGGAAGGTTCCGTTGGGGGCAAAAAATACCATCGAGCACTGAGGACCAAGGGACCACTCAGAAATTACAGCTCATTCTAAATTGACCCCCCCCCCCCCCAACATTATTTTTTAATTCTGCTTTCTTTACATGTGTAGATTTCTCGGGTTAATACCAATGTCTGGTCAAAATTTCATGTCAGCAGTCCGACTGGAAAATACCTTTCTTGAAAAAAATGGTAACACATTTAACACTTCTTTTCACAGCTGTATGACCCAACCACCTCCATGTACACAAGATCCACACACAAAACAACAACAAAAGAACAGATCAATAAAAGAAAATAAAGGAAAGAGAGAGCGAAGGAGGAGGGAAAGACGGGAAAAATAAGACCATGTACTGTAAGGCCCAATCTTTACACTAGTAGTAGTGAGACACTGAATGCATACACTGCACATAATATTCAACATACAGTAGAGCTGCCTCATGAAGACAGACTCTGCATTCTGCTACAAACGGACAGATTATAGGCCTACTGTATGTGAAACTACAGACACTACTCCGGCGTCACCAAGATGGCCGCCGAGTTAAGGGACTGGCCTTTAAGTTTAAAGGACCTTGAACGTAATCACACGTGCTGTCACTGTGTGGCTGGACAAGTCGTCCCACTGTGGGAGCTTCAGAGCTGGACGAAGACAGACAAAAGGAGATTTCTGTGAGGGTTGGTGAATAAGTGAAATTGCATAGCGTCATACCCTGCTCGCTAATATTGTCGTCCCACGTGTTGCTGTAGAGCCGCTCCTTGCAGCAGCTCACTGTCAAGGGGACGAAAGGATTGTCCTCTTCATTAGGATTACTGACCCCAAACCTGGGCTCTGCCACACTTGTCCTGCTGTCTAGGACCTCGAGGTCACAGCATATACAGTCTTCCACACACATGGCTTGAATCCTTTTGCTCGTCTGAAAGAACAGGGGAGAACATTCAGACAACGTTGTGCTTCTTTTCTTTTCTGTTCTTTTTTTATGCAAGCTCAAATGGAAAGTGAAATCCTCATACCTCGTAAAGACAACTGTCCAGCTCCACTATTTTCACATCCATCTTGCTTGGAAGTGTGAAAATCTCTACAATGGTACTCCTCAATCTAAAGAAAATGGGTATACTTGTTAAATGAATGTAGGATGAGATGTACTGTATGGAGCTGCCACTACAACTCCAAGGGAATTATTTATGTATGTATATATTTATTTATCAATAAATCTGAGTGGAAGCATTTTACCAATTCTACAAATGTCCTCACCTTTTCCAGAATGACCAAAGAAGAACACAACAAACAAAAATGAAAACCGCCGAGATTACAATTTTCACCAAAAATAGTGTCTCTGCACGTGGGAAGACAAACACCAAGACAATAATGATGCTATTGGTTGTACAGCGGCCTACATTTTTGTGATTTTTTTTTTTTTCTACTAAATGATGGGGTTTGTTGCTGATACTCACGGTCAGGGGAGGTTCTGAACATGTCACATACAGGGGGACCCAGGCCCACTGATGAACGAGCGTGGATGCACAACTCGTATTCTGTGCTCTCCTGCAGACCATCGATTTTGAGGGACTTGCTGTAAGGACTATCTACTGAAATTTTGGAACCTGCATGGGGACAAAGACACTGCTGTGTTTTCTACATGGTGGCTAATATTCTATAATATTCTATAATAACTATTGTCTTTACTGCTGTATACTATTACTGTTGATATACACTTATCTATGCCCAGCCCCTCATACACTTATGAAAACCATGAATCTTACACTAAAAAAAGTCCTGACTCACTTGAATTCTGGTCACTCTTGTGACGTTTTTGAAAAATCACAATATAGCCTATGATGAAACAAGGGTGCTGTGGATCGTCTTCCGGAAAACTCCATTCAATTTTGACAGAGGAAGATGTCACCACCAAAGAATTCTTGATTTGTACAAACTGTGTCGGTCCTGTAAAAAAATAATTTTATGTAAATTTTGTTTAATTATTTTAAAAGTTGACTGATTACTTAGTCTTAATAGCTATTATGTGATCTAAAATGCTAACTAGACTATAGTTTTGTACAAGTTTTTGAAGCTTAGGTCATGTATGGTATTATGCAATTTTTTTTCTTATTAGAGGCTTTGCAAGATGTACAGCCTTCAGCAGACACTAGAAGAGTGCAGAGTACAGGAAAAGTGCCTCTTCCTGTCAACGCTCACTCGTTTCTTCTAAGAAGCCGATGTATGTCTCAATCAGACGGTGTCCATCCTCTCTGCACCCAAATATGTTGAAGGTGTATCTGCGTCCGCTACAAAATTCTCCTGGTAAACAGATGTGACTTGATATTAGTTTCTGCTGCAAGCAAAACTGATAAAAATCTTCACAGCTATGAAAAGTGAAGTTTTTTTTACCTGCTTCCAGAGATAAGGACGTGTTACTTTGCCGCACTGTTTTCCACCGTAAGTTGCTAGGCGTGCAAGGCACAACACCAGTCCCATTCTGACACCATTCTATTGTATAACCACATACAGCGCTGACATCCTCTGACCATGACAGAATAAACCCAGTGCTTCCATTGCCAACCAGCCTCTTTGGGATACGAACAGCCTTTTCTGCGGGCACACAGCCAGAATACATGTGTCAGGTGCAGCTAGTGTACGTACACTGCAAATGCGCTCTCACAAATCACACATCAGTCAGTACACACCAAGATTTACATACTGAATAGCCTACGAGTTGTTGAAGCCACAGCTGAGAGTCAGTGATGGATGGACTCACCAGTGTGTTCGGCTGGAGGGATGAGGATGTGAGCTGGAACTGAGGTGCCCACGGCAACGCTGGCACAGACAGAGATGTTGTATCCTCGCTCATCGATGAAGAACTCTGACTGACTGACTTGCGGGTTAATGCTCGTCGCATTAGTCCATAACGTCCCCAGCTTGTTCTTCTGCTGCAGCTGAACTTCATATGATGTGACATCTGACAGGCTGCCGGTGGTATACTGAAAGGTATGGCATATTTGGGCTATGACAAAAAAATGTATATTCCCAGAGAAGCAACATTTTAAGCAATCATAGATTATATCCCTTCATTTTCAGATCTAAGCTTAGGCTATGGAGATCAATCATTATTCTGCATTGTTTGACACTTACTGTCCTCCATATTATGACAACATGGCGACTACTTGGAAGGGCTTGTATTCTCCTCCATATATCCACGAGAACCAGGGGATCTAGTACAGGTCAAGAGTAAAACAGACATGTTTCACCCCTTTGTGTGAAAAATGCTACTTAGGTTTATGAACATTTCAAAACCAAAACAGGTTTAAGGGTTCAACAACACACATACTGTAGCCCTAATGTCGTTGATATGTACAATGGATTTTAATAAACTTACGTGTGGTGAAAACTAGAGGCTTAGTCCACTTTCCCCATCTTTTCCCGGAAACTGCACAGCGTGCCTTCACAGAGTACTGTGTGCTGGCTTTTAAATCTTCAAGCTGACAAGCAAAAGGTATCACTAAACCACCTGTCTGCTTAATGTTCTGCAAAAACAGCAAACATGAATTCCTGCAGTTATTGCGAAACATATTTTTAACACAAATATACAACTTTGTAATGACCATTTAAACAGTTACGTTGAAATGGCAAGTATAGAATTTTGATCAGAGTGATGTGATGATTATCTGGATATCTTGCATACCATGATATTTTTCTCAGGACTAATTTCGACTTGGCAAATCATTGGAATGTTGGTAAAATTTCCTTCTATAGTCCAAGATATGTTTGCCTCAGTTACACCATGGAACACAGACAAACCCTTGACAACCGGAAAAACTGGACACAATTGCCAAAATAGTAATTTTATATAGGACACTATAATCATCATTGAAAAATCAATAAATATCATTGATAATCATAAGTTTGTGTTTGGCTTAACCAGAAACTCACCTCTGTCCAATGCACTGAACTTGATGCTGTCAGTTTCTTTCCCTAAATTGTTTGCAGACTCCACAGTGACAACATACTCATGCAGATGTGGGAAAGCCTGAAAGCTACATGAAGATGTTTCACATCTGAGGGGACTGTGACCCGAGTTCCTTCACAAAGACATATGAAGCACAGAAAGCTTAGACAGACATTTTCTCTTTTCAGAAAAGCAGATATCTTGACATCAGGTCAATAAAGGACTTCTGCAAGCTTGTCTTGCACACAAGCAACAAAAAAAAACCACTCTCCATTATCACCCGGAGAGCGCCTCCGATGTGTCTCTGATAAAAAAAAAGTTTAATCACAGTTTCATATCAATGCTATTTAGAATGGTTACTGTAACAACAACAGCACGCAGCCTTGTATGGATTTATTTTCCCACAAAGGCACTTTACCAAAGCTACAAACCAGCTGTTGTACATTACTGTTTAAAGAAAATAACTAAATAAACATTAAATGAATTGTGGCAACCGGGTGATAAGCGGGTTAGCGGCGAAATAATGGACTTGGCGGAAGCGAATGACCCTTCGCCATGCCTCACCCATTATTAGGCTACCCGATATCGGAACACCTCAACTGCTGGTACAGTAGTCCCAACTTGACTTGCCATTGTATTTCATAGAGAATGGGATAAAGTGATGTTACAAGACAACCAGGAAAAGAGTAGCAGATTTGCATACAAACCTTACTGGATATCTAACACATAAAGATACACAACAGCACAACAGTACAGTATTTCATAACAAGAATAGTAGCCTACTGTAAGACATTCAATTAAAGTTTAGCTTACTGCACATGGAGGGTGTAGCGACGTTGGTGTGCTATGTTGTGTAACAAGTTAGGTTTTCTTCCTGAATCCCATGTACAGCACCAACGTCTCAAATCCTCCGTCTCACAGCTCAGATTTTTGGGCTTCTGTGGAGGGACTGGTGGTACAAGTTTTTATAGCACTGTATACATGTACACACTGAAGCACCTACACTAATGTTTAGGAATGTGGATAACAAAGTAATTGCTGTCAGAATAGGCTACTCACAAGTGACAAAGTTTACAGTATAGTTCCCAGTGCCCGAGGAGATATCGCACTCAAAGATGACCCCAAATTCAGAAGAGATATTGAGATTGTCCACTGCAATGGCTTTGACCTGGCTACTGATGTTGACGAGTGGGTAATCTCTACGTTTGAAACGTATGTGGGTGACTTGGGTTTTCCTTGGCGCGATACAACAGAAATATACTTCGGATTTCTCCTGGAGAACCTCCTGAGATGGAAAAATCTTTGGGTAATCCCAGGGTTTGTCTCCATATTCATGAACACCTGCAAAACGAAGCCACACATGGTCACAGAGACACGTGTGAGAGGAGAGGAAATCTATGGAGAAAACAGAGCTTGCTAATGAAAATGTCTGGGTTGCTTGTTATGACAGAGGGGATAGTGGTGTCTTGATATGCAGAAGTGATGGACCTGGAAGAGGTAAACAACTCCAGTATTTTTTTTAGTCAATGTAATCATGAATTAAACATTAAGTAATACATTGTTCAGGATGAATTGGTCCGAAAAATGAATTCTGCTTGGTACAAGGACCTGAATTGACAGTTCTTTTTCTTTTTTCTACAGTCATTTTTTTTTCTTACCTAAGTGAGTTTTCCACTGGCTCCAGGATCCTACAAAAGTAGAGTTGTAGACAGTTCTCATCCTCACTGAGTGGTCAGTGCATTGTAAAGGCAATTTTGAAGCCCATGTCCAGTTGTGAGATTCTTGTGGTTTAGTGATGATGTTTACCTACAAGAAAGGCAGTGGAAATGTAGGCCTACAGTACTAAACATATAATAAAAAGATTAAACTTTGAAGTGATTTGCAGACTGTACTTACGCTTTCAATGACATTGAAGTTCTCTGTGCGGCTCACTTGAATTTCATACGCAACATTTTGAAGTATGTTGTCTGCTGTCCAATTTACCACAATATGTAGATGATCTTGTGGATACAAGTCAAATTCAACGGGCACACAGTCCACAAAATCTGAGATACAGCATAACAAAAACTGCCCAATAAATCAACAAAATCCTGAATTTTCTTCAGGACAAATATAGGCTACATCTGCCCCTCCCACACGCAAACACATAAAAAACAACAGAAATCTGTGTTATTTATGATCTGACATGTCTTGACAAAATAAAATTAAATATTATTAAATAAGGCACTTGACAACTTATTTTCGCTAAACTTATTTAATCAGTGACAAACTCACCAACATGCCCATCTCTGTACCAGCCATTTCCATAGGCGATGGTAACGTTAAGTAAAAGACCTAAATTCAACAAAGCCTGGTTGAATCCCATCCACATTTCCTAGACGCTACTGAGAGCACAAAAATCTATAGGCCTACCAGCTACTTTTCATGACTATTTCTCACCCGAGTCCTGAGAGAGCCCTACTCATCAATTAAGTGACCCTCATTGCGAATGCAGGTTGAAACTGCTTGGATTCTCCAGTTTTGTAAGAGTAAGCTATAGCAACTGCCCTCTGCCAAGTTTAGAGAAGTCAATCCCCCTCATCCGCCCACAGCATCATTTCGCTGTCTGAATCTAGTTCTCACCCCACAGTGCCATCTAGAGACCGGTTTCAGTATTGCGATTTGCCTGAAGCAGGGCTAAAAATCTTGGTGATGTAAACTGTCTGAAAATTATACCAGAGCCCGTATGCGCATTAAAATGGTCAGATTAGGCTATATTGTTCTATCCATCCATGAATTTGAAAGCAAAATCGCAGGCCTGCTGCAAGGCCAAATAATTTGATAGACTGATCCACTGAAGGTTTGTAAGTGTGATATAGCCCACCTACCAGATAATTTGTAGACATTGAATTAAGTGAATAAATAAGCCTTGTTCTTCTCAGATGGATGGATGGACGAGGCGAGGCAGACACTACAGTTGGACTTGGCCTAAACAAACTGAAATGAAAGTAGCCTTCGCCTTGGCCTACACTATATTTGGCCAAAACCATTACCTGATTTTCTTGTCCGAAGAGGTTTAACTAAGATAGCCTATACATATTTACCCCTCTTACAGATAACGAGGTATCATGTTTTTATTCTGGCCCATGCCAGTTGGCTCATTTTACTGGAAGCTACAACGCGTCAACTCCACTCGGTCCCACCCTCCTCTCCGCCTGCTCTTCCTATGCTTCAGTTCTGGGAATTCTGTGTGAGGGATTGAAATGTTGGATGAGGGTACCATGTGCGTAACTGGAAAATACATCTTAATTAATTCATGTAAGATACCGAAAACATGCCATGTGGGTAAAATTCCGTTATAACTTTTGGAATAAGGATACTCTTGATCATATTAACAGGTAAGCATAATATTAGCCGTCACTACTTGATGAAGTCTATGCTAGCCTGCTAACTAGCCCGTTTTCCCAGGGAGGGAGTGGGCTAGTTAGCAGATAGCCTAGCATATTTGCTACATAATAGTACATCCCTTGTAACATTTCGCTACTGTTGCGTCAATGTAACGTTAATGTTTGGAAAAGAGCAGCCTAAACTTAATCAAATAATGAAATGATTGTGGGGAAATCTGTAAACTGAACTCTTAGATTGATGTGGATATCGTTTCATCTCACGATAACGTTAGTTGTGGAAAACAACTTTGGATTTCTACAGTGTCCTGTCCTTTCCTTCTTGAGCTTTAGTGTCGAACTGACATGGCTGTTGTTACTGTTGGGCTACAACTGTGTTCATCAGCCTATGGTCACTCTACTTCGTAGAATAAATTGCATGAAAAACGGTTAGATAACTTAAATTAGAGTTGGCAATTATAAATATTTACCAAAGCACAAGAATGGTCAAAAGCAATCAAAACTCGCAAAGAAACAGTATCGTACAAATTTCATGAATTTACACAGGTAGAGTAGGATAGAGGGTTTAATGTACCAAAAACATTGAAAGTGTAATTAGAATAAATAAAACGTAATTATTGTAGCCTGATGTAGGTGATAGTCCGAAATCAAACCTTGTGTTGGGTAAATTGCACAGTGTATCGTTATTATTATATTATTATTGTTGCTGTTGTTATTGTGGTGGTGGTGGTGGTTGTTGTTGTAGCCTAGAATAAGAATAAGCGCTAAAGATTGAGTGAAAACCTTTAGTAATGCTAACTTCATTTGGCAAACATTAAGATCCTGCAAGTCTTTTCAGTGTGATGCCAAGAGTTCAGTGAACAGAGGTAAATGACCGTCAAACTCCAATTGCACAGTTGACTTTCTGAAGTGAATATCTGGTTGTCTTCTTTGAGAGAGTTTATTTATTTAACATGCAGTGTATATTAATAAACTTAAAATGCAAATGTGTAAAAATGGCTAGTTTGCATATTGTCCATGGACTGATGTCACAAATCAGATCCACATTAATAGACAACATGGCCTACATCATTGTAAAAAAAGACACCTACCACATAAAACATGGAATAGGTGTGGATTAGCACAATTCAGTTGCCTTTGACTATTTGGGGAAAAATGAAAGTAGTGTCTTAGGCTAATTAGCAGTAAAAAACTGCCGATCCCCCCCAAAAAGGAGAGAAGTGAAAAGTGCGTCACTTGTGTAGAAACATGAATATCCCACTCAGTTTGCAAATGTAAATTTACCCAGAGCAAATTATTGACTGGTAATCTTGTGTTTATTGCCATAAATGGACAGCTACCGTGTAAATATTTAATGACGGCACAGAAGCCATCTGTGGACAGGGACACAGTGGTGCTCATCAGATTCCCTTTTGCTCTTCTGGCAGCTCGTGCTCTCCCCTCCTATAGAATCTACACACATTTATTTTAAAAACAAGTGTGAGTGTGCAGTTATGCTGCATGCATTGCACACTCAAATGCAGAGAGAAAGAGAGAGAAAGAAAGAGAGAAAGAGATACGATCCCCACAAAAATCACACTTGGTTGTGAAGCCAAGGAGGAGCCATCAGGGAAAAGAAAGCTTTTTATCTGGATCTGGAATGTTTTTTTCCCCCACTATTTCTGAGGCTGAAGTGAATGCTATACCACACACATACACACACACACACACACAAAACATACAGTGTTGAATAACTCAAACAGGTGCACTCAAAATGGCTACAGTAGTTAGTTGAAAGCTGCAGAGTATGACACTGTCTCTGCTCTGCTGTCACTACCCCAAGGCTTGTAGAACATGAGTCCATTTCTGTCTTTCAGCGCAGACACACACACACACATACACACACACACACACACACACACACATACACACACACACACACACCATGTAAACAGCTACACAATCTTATAGACTTGAAATGCAAAGAGATGCAAAGACCTGCACACTGGAACGCAAACTCTCTCTCTCTCACACACACATACACACACACACACACACACACACACACACACACACACATTTCAGTTCATTTCAGAAACCACACTCTGCTGTGACTTTTCTGAAGCCAGAGAGACGCAGAGAGGAAAATTGCAGCCTTGTTCTCTGTGCATGGAAGCCAGTGGGCTGGGCAGGATGGGAAGAGCGAAGTCTTCTACACTGGGAGGTCATAGGCGAACCACAGTCCGAGCGAAACGCGGCCCTGCAGACCCACAATCAATTGACCATACAGTGGACCATGTTTATTTGATGAGGGCTTCAGTGGCCTCGCTAGTTTTGTGGCTTGGAGTCGGGCAGTGCCAGATGGAGAGGCACTGTCAGAGGACCAGATGGTAGTCAGGTACTCACATGTTTCGGGAAGTTAGTCCGGAGTGCATAGGAATTACTGGGTGTAATGTCTAATTTAAGCAGGGAACTGTTTACTTTCACAGCTGCCAGGATGAGGAAGCAAAATAATCCGCGAGTGTGAAAGTGAAGGCAAGTTGCAGATGTTGGATACAGTCGATTTGTTTAAAATGGAGAGTCAGAAGTTTTTCCAGCGGTGTGTACTATATGCACACCAGCATTTCCAGTGGTGATTCAGCAAAGTAAATAAGTAACCTTATGTGTCAAGTTTTGTCTTGTTAGAAAGGCATGCATGAAAATTGGACTGCTCTGGTGTCAGCCCCAGCCTACAAGCGAAAGTGAACTCAAAAGTCAGACATATTTGGTACTTTTGCTTTCCTTATGACTTTACTGGGGTCGTCTGTGCAAGTCATTCTGTTTCTCAAGGGCCCTTGGACCTATGCCTGCTGTTTCCAAAGAAGCGAGCTGTTTTTTCAGCCCTCCAGAAGGGGTTTGAATCATGCTGTGTGTTCCGGAAGGTTCCGGGCAGGAGTATCCTGCATTACCTTAGTTAGTACTCCCTCAGAGTTTCCCCTCTCTTGCGCTGTGCAGTTCCTGACCCAGGTATCAGAAGAGCTTTTGTCTCGCAGTCAGGTGGGAGCATGGACAGAATCCCCTTTTAGGCTCTGCCATTTCCTAACACACACACACACACACACACACACACACACACACACACCTCCACTCCCGTCTTCTGTTGGATTTCATGTTTTGTTTTTTTTCTCCACCATCTAGCATCTAGTCACTAAATATCAAGCTAACGTTACATTATGGTGCAAATATGTACAAATCAGACCCCTTCATAGTTCTGTTGGAATTCATGTTGTTTTTTTTTGTTGTTTTTTTCCCCCCACCACCAAATATTGATCTAATGTTATTGTGCAACATTTTATTACCGGTAAGGGAAGAGATATCTTTGGTGTGCTTCATTGTCATTTGCTGATCTACGGTAGATAAGCATGTTGACATTAAAATGTACCACGGAGACTATCTCAGATTATGCTCATGGCTTAGGGTATCTTGAGTGAAGACGATGTCCTAATACAGGGCGTGCTCTGTGAAGGGTTTTCGGGAATATTAAACTTTCATGGCATAAAGTAACCTGCTGGACTGAGCCGCTGAGTAATAACTCATGACGCCTGCTTGTGGGTGTCTCCATCTGGACCTTGTTTTTCTTTTTTTTGTTGTTGTTTTTGAAGGGACCCAGGAACATTTTGAGCATCCCTAATGAATTGGTGATTGTTACCGAACATACCTCGCATGTCTCTCACACGGTGAAGCGACAGCTGCTATCCGAAAAAAAAAGAAATAAAAGAATGCCATTCAACATGACTGAGCAGCAACCAACAGGCGCAGCAACTGAATTATTGACAGCCACCCACCCACACACACACACACACTGCTGCCTGTTTGCAATCAGACTTGTCGTCAGGACTGTGGGTGTTTTTAACAGAGCGCCAACCGTGATGTTGACTTGCTGGAACTGGCCTGGGGGCAGCTTGGACCCAGCTCAGTATGCCAAAGCCTTAGAGCAGCACACCCTGCCCCTGAGCTGACTCACAGTTAAAGATCAAGAGAGAGTCATTGGGACTGAAATCCTGTATTTGTTATTATTAATAAATAAATGTTTAGAAGTGAATTGGTAATAAGCAAACACAACTCATCAAGTATATATGTGTGTATGTGTGCGTGTGTGTGTGTGTTGTTCTCATCCTTGGCAGTCACCAGCGCCCTGCCCAGACTAATTAGATGCTCGTGGCAGACCTGAGTGCCTCCCAGTCAGTTCCTCATGATCTACCCTTTTCTGAAGCACTCTGTGTTTGCCTTTTCTTTGCTCTTCCTTTCTTCCTGTAGGAAGGAACAGGGGGACATTTGTGCTGCTACTGCTTAAGCTACACCTAAACCATCTTCCCAGCATGTATTCCACGCTGCTCTGCATCTTGTGTCTGACGCTCACTGCCAGTCCAGCTCGATCTCAAGATGGTAAGTGACAGTGAGAGAATCCCAGTGTCCCCATCCTGGGCCCTAAGCCCTGGACCCTCAAAAATATAGCTGGCCTGAATTAGCCTCATGGTTAGCTGATGAGTCTTTCAGGGATGAGGGAGGATATTGGGATTTAAACAACAGGTACAGTAACTTCACTTGACTATGTTTACATGCGGGGAATATTCCGGTTTTAAACAGAACATCGGCAATATTTGGTTAGCGCGCAAGTCATGTAAACTCCTTATTCATTCTGAATTTGGCCGTATTCTGGTTTCTAAAAACCTGAATGAACCCCTTGCTTTATGCCTGAAGTAAACAGAAATTTCGGGTCATGCATACACCTTTATTTGGAAAGGCAACTTGTAGGCTATGTGGGTGACCCAGTGATGTCAATGAGAATGTTCCCGTAGCACACTTGTCTACCACACATGTAAACAGATTACTCAGAACAGATCTTGTTTTTACCGGAATATTGACCTTATTCCGAATTTGCTGCCCATGTAACCGTAGTCATTGATTAACAGGCTTTTTGAGTTGTGTGTTTCAGCAGGCAGGAGTGTATCAGTGTTGTAAATACCTAGCCATCTGTTGTGTTATATGATATTGTTATATAGCATGTTGGCCATTAGAATATGTTATGTGTCTGTGTAGGCCTAGCGCCGATTAAATCTGAAGTGTACGTGTGTGTGCTCGGACAGGTTTTAAAGCAAAGCAGCAAAGCTACAAGAAGCATGCCATTGTGTGAAATTGGAGTCAAGAGCTTAGTCTGAAATAAATTTAGCACCGGAGAGCTTGTACGAGAGGAAGAGAGGAGGGAGGGAAAAGGCCACTGGTTTATTTAATTTCATGATGTCCCTGTGCTCTCAGATTCGCCTCTTAGTGTCCCACAGCAGATCAGACTGGACAAAGACTCAGACGCTCAGATGCTGCTCATCACATGGCAGTGTGACCCGGTGTCTTCTGTCTTCGACATTAAGATCTACCGCACTGAGTTCATGGACATTGTTTATAATGTAAGTGTTATTAAAGGAAATGAACTTTTCTTGTATTGTCATGCTCTGTCAACTTGGCAAAGTTTGCCTTCAAGGACCACTTAAATGATTATCAAGGATGTTTTAAGTTAGTTTTCAGTGAGTTATAAATTTTAAAGGTTTGATCAGCTACAGATTGAGTGAAAGGAAACAAGGTCGTTTTATGATAAAATCAAACATAGATGATGAATAAGTTTTTGAAAAACACAAGAGATCTGGGGCAAACAGGTAGCCAAACATGCTTGCTTTCTTTGCTTCCCTTGAGGAAGCGACTGCCTCCCGAAAGATGCCACTTGACACTCAGACAGCACCTCACACAGACGCGTCCGTCCTTGATGCTCCTGCTCGGCCACACCTAAAGGCTTTCAGCAGAGATTGTTTCCGCCACTCCTTTATTTGTATTCTTAGCATATGACGGGTGATGGGTTGACAAGGTCATAATTGCTGGGTGTTAAAAGGAAAAACAAAATAGATAAGGCTTCCGTTATACACGTAGCTCAGGTTCAGTTTCGCTTCAGGCAAACTTCAAACATGTGTATGCATCTCCAACCAAACAGCAACATTCCACTGTCATGATTTCCTGGAGGTGTTGTGAGATGGGATGGTTCCATTAAAAATATGTGGGCTCATTATGCCTAATCCGCGCGCATCTTTACACACCATGGTCATTGCTTAGCTCATTGAGAACAGGCCAAAGCCAGTCTAGATTACATGGGCTAGATTACTGCTGTTTTCTTATCAACAATCAACCTCCTTTAGTTGTATTTTGGTGAATAATCAGCTATGTAGTTGAGTACTGTACATGTATTTGAGTAGCACTTCTTTTTTTTGGTATTCATCAAGCTGAACACCCACTGACTGAGAACTGTGCTTGGGTTGACATTTGGAAAGAGTTTAGATTTTTCAGGGAATGCATCATTTTTTGCTGACTATTTTCCTTTTTCCGCCTCGCCAATGTTTTCCTGTGCTGTTTTCACAGGAGACGGTGGAGCAGAACAGTGGGAAAAACGCAGGGGAATGCCACTGGAACTGGACCTCCGAGGTGCCTTTAGAGTGCACCTCTCTCTCCGTCCAGATCCGTTCCCGAGACCTGCTCCGTGTGAGCGACTGGAGCCCTTTACAAACCACTGAAGGTAGACATCAGAAAGCACTGCAATCTCATCACTTTTTGAAATGCAAAATGATGTCCATTTACTTTGCATTGAATGTAGGAACATAAATGATCATGATGAAAGTTACGTTGTGATGTGTGTGCTACCCTTTCTTCTATGTTAGCTGACTATTATCGATTCATTCATTCATTCGGTCAGCAGTTTTATCAAAGTATCCAGCCTTCAAGGCACTGTGGTCTGATTAGCCGTGGTCAGAATATTGGGCCGTGCCTGGCCAAGGCCATTTCCAATAGCTCAGAGCCACTGGCCTCTGCCTATGTCTTCAGACCGTCAGTCTAACTCTCCTCTCTCGTTAACACTTACACCCGCCCTATCTGCAAAGTCGTCACAGTTGAATCACCCATTTGTTAAGGTAAGCTACAGGCATACGTGCTTGTAGTGTCATTGAAAGCGTGCTACAAATGCAATGTGTTGGATTTGATATTCAACATGTTGTTATTTGGCTACTACTTCAGTGGAATAAAATGGATGGTCTAAGTTAGAACCGTGATAAACTAGGAGCTCAAATATCAAACCTTAAGCTCTTCCTACAGTTTTGTCAATGATTGAAGGGCAACACTTTAGATTACAACCCGTGAAGTACTAGGTAAGGAGTAGGTTAGATCAATGTAACAAAAAGTATCAAGGGATAAACTATAAGTACTTACTTACTGCATAAGTAGGCTGGAATAACACAAACTATGAATGTTATCTGGTTAATCTGTCCAATATTGCCCTGAGGCGTAGCTCGCCTGTGTTGGCCCGACAGTCTGAACACGGCTACTGAAATTGCTTTAGTACCATTGGCTGTCTGCCAGTGTATACAAGTACTAAAAATGCCTGTGCTTAAAGCTTGTTTTCTGCCTTTTGTAGGGAATGACCTCCCGGACAACAGAAAGGCCCAGATGTATCCTCAGGACAAAGTGGTCCTGCCTGGGAGCAACACCACATTCTGCTGTATTCTGGGTGAGGGGCAGCTCTTGGAGAAGATTAGTTCTATGAAGAGCAACTTGACGGAGGTCAGACTGAGCAGGAGGACCTACGCGGTGACTCGGACACTTCAGTCGCCTACCAGCACGTCTGGGGCCAACATCTGGTGCGAAATTGTTACTGATGTCGGCAACAACACCTTCGTAACGTCCCAGCCGGTGGGCGCTGTCATATTTGTCGGATGTAAGCACAATTTGGTCTCTTGGAGGAACTGAAATAAATACTTTTGCCTGTCATGTATTTCAAAGTGTAAAAATGGGTTTGAGGTTATTTGTTTTCAATTTTTGTGAGATTCAGTTGTCAGTAAAATACAACCTTGGGGTAAGGATTTATTGTCAGTAGTCATGACTGACCACAGTGACTATCAAAGACTAATTTTTATTATTTTTTTTAATTTTGGAATGTGACTGTGCAGACCCACCAAGTGACGAGGAGCTGACCTGTGAAACGCAGGACTTGGCCTCTGCTGTGTGTCAGTGGAAAGAAGGACGTTCAACTCACCTGTTGGGACGCAAGCGGGCCACGACATATACTCTGAATGGAAGGTTAGGATACTTCTGCCACTGACTTGAAATGCCTAAATTATTTTGATTAAAAAAAAAATGAATGCTTTACTTCAGTGCAATCTACTGTATGTGCAAGCGTGATTGCACACACTTTTACAATCCACACACATACAGTATACTGTATGCAGATCAGTCTCTTAGGATTTTCATTCATGTGTTTTCCGGCTTGATTTCCCTCTAGTAAATGGTCTTTTCTTGCAGATCCTGCAAAATTTCCAATAGAGTCAGGAAATGTAGTTTTCAACAGTGGGAGGGTAACTGGACGCTGGTGGCTAAAAATCCCTTAGGAAAGAAAGAGCTCACAGACTCAGCACCACTAACCCACAGAGGTGAGTTCATTCAAATGTGTACAGTACATCTGTGAGCATGCAAAAGTTAAGAGGAAATTCATTTGTTCATTCATCACCATTCATCTGCTTGTTTTGTTTTGTGTTGCTGTCTCCCTACAGTAAAACCTGTGGCTCCTGGGAATTTAAAAGTCTTTGTGAAGAGTTCTCGGAATGCCACTTTGCAGTGGTCTTGGCAGTATCAGGGATATCAAGCATTCCCCTTAATATGCCAGGTCAATCTTGTATCGAATAGAATCCCAGTGATTGTGAGTTCAACTCTATGGTTATTTTTTTCCTTTTTTTTTTGTTTTGTTTTGTTTTCCCTTATAATATATTCAATGTAACATGACCAAATAATTATGAGCACGGTGATGCTAGTCAAGCTCGAAAATGCCTGTGGTGGGATCGTTCTGGTAGAATCTACTAACGCTGCTCTTTTCTCGGTCTTCCCTGTGTGGTTCCCAACCAGCGTAATTTCTCAGGGGCGGGGCTCTCCCTGGTCCTGCTGGAGGACCTGTGGCCCTATGAGACATACCGGGTATGTGTCCGCTGCGGAGCTGGGAATCACTTCTGGAAGTGGGGAGAGTGGAGCTCGGAGAGCGAATTCCGGACCAAGATGGACCGTGAGTCTCTTTGTGTTTGATGTCGCAGATCCTCCTTGATGCTTGATTTGCTGTGTTTCAAACAGTTGTCCAGAGTAGTTTGTAACCATAGCCCTGTTGTTTAATCTCACAAAATGCTCTTGGTAGGAAGACAAAATGTGAGAACATAGGACTGGCAGCTTATGCTAACTGAATGGGCCCTTGGGAAATGAAACTGAGGGTGGGTTTATTGCAGTGTTGGGGAGTAATGAGTTTTGTTTTGCTGCAACACCACCCACTTACTGCTGGATATACAGTACAGCCTACAAATGGTCTGAGCTGCAGTTA
>JASCQY010000293.1:9244141-9260064 GCA_030264315.1 Sardinella tawilis | reverse complement strand
CGTTCAGGTAGCATCGTTTCGGCTCATTTTTTGTCAGCTCGTTGTACTCGACCACTGCTTCCACTGGAATGTAGGTTTGGACGCGCCGGCGATCTCCTTTTAAGCAAGTATTATTTAGTGTTGTTTGTCATATATGTGTATTGTAGCGTGTGTGTGTGTGTGTGTGTGTCTGTCTGTCTATGTCTACCGTATGTCTATGGTAGTTGTCAATGAGAGTCCATGTTCATATTTTTAATAAGCTGAAAAAAGAAACACTACAGATATTTTGGTCAACAGAAGTCTATGTGCTATAAGATGTAAACACACTTCACTTGAACACATTTTTGTGTTCCACAGTAATTTTCTAACATTCAGACTATTATTGGAGCCTAACCCGTTCAACACCTTATCTCACAATATGCCTTTAACTGTTATGCTGCCTACAAAATGCACTTTTTGTAACAGTCCTTTTGTGTTGTACCAGTCACACAAAAACAGTTCTGTTTGTGGATTCTACTGGTCTTAAGAAAGGGATTGGTTGTAGGAAGACAAAACTTCCAAAGACTTGCAAGAGACAGGTCCAAAGATTGAAGAACAAATTGATGAAACAAAGTTATTGAGTTACTGTTAGCCTATAAGGTAAAATCCCACAGTGTATGCACCATGTTCTTTGTTGCTGTCTGCACGTTGTTGCCTTGAGAACATTGTGCAATCAGCAGTGTTGTGGGTTGTACGTTTTCCAAGAATTTTATTTTGATAGGTCACCCCGTTGTGTGAGAATCAGCGCTGTGGTTAGCTAAACACGTATTGTGCAACACTAAGGGTGCGATTGGTCGTGGTAGATAAGGCTGTGTTTTGAAAGACTACTGTGAAGATACTCTTCATGATAAATGGCAGGACATTTTCTTTCCTTAACTGCTGTTCAGGTTATACTGGAGTCACTACATAAAGTACAGTGGCCATTTCTCAGGTTAAGGAATGGGATGACTTGCATATAGTTGCCTGGCATGTGAAGCATCAATATCTAATAACAAAAGACAAAGGGGCATCATGTAACTATATCATCTATGATAGAGTGTATTTACAAATTGTTGTTCTAAGCCTGTTATATTGTGGCTGAAAGTGCTACTGTGATTTAAGTCCTATAGACATCAAGTAAATGTTAGAATATTCATGCAGTAGGCTTCACAGTGTGACCTTTTATGATCTTTTTATTTGTGTGTGTGTGTGTGTGAGCGAGAGAGTGCGAGTGAGCAAGAGAGAGTCGGGTATATTTCTTTCAAACTGTGAAATGAGGGTCCGAGCTTCAGACATGAAATGCTGTTATTGGCTTTAGTGGACAGTGTTTGTTAATTTGTTACAGTTGTTAATGCGATAGAATATAGACAAGTTCTTGGATAAAAAGGAAGCATCTATAGATGTGATGGTGCACAATGACGAAATGAACATGAATTTGCCAGTAGCTGCCATCTCGTTGATGACAATTATCTGCCATCTTTGCAGCTTTACATGCATGCATAGCAGATGTAATTAACACTAACTGTAAATCATTGCTTCTGTGTGGTTTGGTATATATATATATCAACTGTTAAAACTAATAACTGACAGCTTGTGCATGGTATTATGACTACAATAAAGCTATCATAAAATATATAACCATTAAAACACTGAGTACCCCTCTATGTGTTGTTGATATTCTTTTTATCATTACCTGTGCCCTTTTAAGTTCAACCTCGGAAATACCGTGCATCATGCATTCATATTATGCATATGATGAAAGTCAGGCTGTATCTAACTCTTTTATATTGGTGAACAATAGGCTTATCACTTAGACCTAAAGTATGTTAGATGGGGTTTACTTGTAAACCTGTTCTACTCAGGTCTATGATTCTGGTTTCTGATGTAGGCATTCAAAAGTGATTGAAAACTGAATTTTAATTTTTCCCACAACCAAAGCAGTAGGCCTATGTTGTATACAGTATCTGAAAAGTTAGTTACAAAAACAGCAGATTGACATGGGCAGGCTGATTCTCTAATATTGGATCCATCCCCCCTCCCACTGCTACACACACACACACACACACACACACACACATAGACAGTAAACACACACACATCACCAAAAGCAAGTAACCAGATACAAAATGATCATACTTATTTGTGAACCACATACACTGTCATCCACGCATTTTGTAATATATACTTTCAGTGAATGTCCATGTTGCATATCCTTGTCCATGTAATTCAATGGTTCCTACACCACTGGCCTCTTCTGTTGCCCTCATCTGACGACGCCTACCGCTCAGTTGACAGGTTTCCACGGCAACAGCACTCACGGTCACGGATGTCAAGAGAACCATTTGGTTAAGATATCGCTTGGCAGAAAACCAACGCCATGGAAAGCAATATCTAATTACAATCACGGTATTTAGGTGATTCATCTTGCACAGCATGTCTGATATATTGTGTCGATGGCTGAATTCAGAGCTTCGGCTGTCAAAAGTCGTTGGTAAGTAGCCGGCTATAGCAAAGGCTGTGCGTTTTGTTTAGCAATGCTGTGTCGTAGCTAGTTGATAGTTATCTGGTAAACAAGTAACTGCTAATGTATGTTTTTGCAAGGTAATTAATATTATCATTGGAAAACAATAATATATTGCTATTGTACTCAAAGTGCTACAATGATTGTAACTTCTTGTGGTATTCACAGAGCAGTCCACTATTTCCAGGGACTTCTCAAATGGGTATTTGATCGGTGAAGTCTTGCACAAATACGAACTTCAGAATGACTTCGAGCAGTTTTCAAAGAGCAGGTAGCTTTAACTAGATTTTTGTGTACTTGGTTAAGAAAGACATTGATAAGAAAAAGTATAGTGTCACATTACCTTCAAGCCATTGTTTCAATATTACATCACATGATACAGTAGTTCTCTCATGTATGATTTAAGAAACAACTAAATGAAGTCTTGGTCTACTCATCCAGCTCACTATCTTCCCCTCCTTAGCTCATCAAATGCTAAGCTCAATAACTTCACAAGGATTGAACCCACGCTGCATCTGCTTGGGGTTCCTTTTGACCTGGCCCAGGCAAAGGCCGTGATGCAGGGCCAGCCTGGGGCAGCCACACGGCTCCTTTACCAGCTTTTCATCCTACTGCAAAAGAAAAAGAGAACAGGGCTCACCGGCACGGCCATGGAGACCATGCAGCCAGCTGCCACCACCCGCCTGCACCGCGTGGAGAATGAAATCTACACTGAGGTAAGAACTGAAGGCCATAATGATGGGGTGCTCTGCCTAGTCCATGGGCTACAGTAGGTCAGGTTTAAATGTATTCCTGTTCCACATTTGAAGTTCCACAGCTGTCATTCAATGAGCTTTAATAGTGTTTTAATAGGTATACCATGGCCTACTACAGGTCAGGTTACCGTGCACTGGTCGGAAATGTCATTCGTCTGTGATTTGTTTCAATGTCTTTCTCTGCTCTCACCTCTAACTTCTTCCAGCGTCTCAAAACGGTGGTCAAGAGAGAGGCAGAAATCAAGATGCAAATGATCACCCAGCGGTACGAGATGAAAGCGCAGGAGATGTACAACAAGTCGGTCATGGCCGAACTGATGGAGGAGCAGAAAAAGTGGCAAGAGCAGGAGCGGCTTAGACTCCAGGATATAGAGAAAGTATGGTAACACTTTCAGTTTTTGATACAGACTTAATTAAGTAAAGTGTTACCGAAAGGACTTCTGGTTTTAATAGTAATTTGAATTTCATTCTCATGCTCTGCTGGGTTGTTATTATTTCAGCACAGATTGGCCCGCAAGAAGCAGCAGGAGATTATGGGCCGCATTCTGACAGCCAGCGTTCAGATTCCAAAGCCTCCCCCGAACCGCACCCTCAAAGCACTCGAGAGACAGCAGCACCAGAGAAAGCAGGTGGAGGCCAAGGTAAATGCAAAAGTCTTCTCCATTACACCTTTAGTTGGGTGGAGTGGACTTGCCACATCGTAAGGAGTCTCATTTAGAGCCAATGGCATCCTCATACACTTAGATGAGTGTTTGACAAACTTTGCTTTCTCTAGAATGTCCACCTGGAAATTGCCCAGTTTGAGAAGAGCCTAAAGAGACGCTCCCCTCCATGCTTGAGGTATTTTGAACATCATGTGTGCTGTCTAGGATTACCTATACTAGGCCTAATTAATATCTTTATTGTCTTAGGTAATGTTATCTATCTTGAGAATAGAATTCTGACATCAAAATAGAATGTTAATGTAATAGATTCTATTATGAAAAGAAAATGTTAATTAATATGTTAGTCATTGTGCCTCTCTCTGTCTTTCTCTCTTTCTTTCTTTCATTCACTTTCTCTACTTTTCTCTCTCTCTCTCTCTCTGTGAGAGCAGTGCAGAGGTGCCCTTTGATGGTAGTGTAAACACAAGCCAACAGCTGTATCACACCCTGAATCCAGACGAGATGATTAAGGCAAACGCTGAGTACATCCAGAGGATCCGCCAGCGGCTGGAGGAGGACACGGCGGCCCGGGAGCAGAGGGAGAAGCGACGGCGTAGAGTCCTGGTGGAACAGCTGCGGGCCCACGAAGCCCAGGAGGTGACCACTCCACTACTGGACACTTTTACAGTTACACATACTTTTTGTATTTCATTTAATAGCTCACCGGTTGCTTCACATCCCACGAGCTAGTTGAGCATGCTAATCTTATCATATTTGTTCTTAAATCCAACTTGTCATTTGTTTTCACTCTACAGTACACAGTGTGCACTGTTTCCACAATAAAGTGCTCTTAGTCAAGTCATGTCAAGCCATAAGCAGAGAAACAAGATCCATGGGCATCATTTGTCAGTGTAAGCGGTGCCAGTGTCGGTGAAGCAGTGGCGTGGTTTCTCCTGCAGGAGGCGCTGCGCGAGGAGCAGCTGGTGGAGCGTCTGATGCGGCAGTCCCAGCAGGAGCGGCGGCTGGCCGTGCAGCTCATGCAGGTGCGCCAGCAGAAGGAGGTGCTGCGGCAGAACCGCATCCTCCGCGAGAGGCAGTACCAGGAGCAGCGCCAGAGGGACTTCCAGGAGGCGCTGGACAGGGAAGCGGTGAGATAGCTGAGCAGTGTGGGGGCGGCTTCTCATAAACAGGGGTCAGACCCACTTCCTGTTTTCACTCTTTTCTATATCACCAAATCACTTCCTGTTTCTCAGCACTTTCCAGTAGTTCTGTGCATCCCTTCCTGTTTTCCCAGTAGAAGGTAGATGTCACACTGACGGAGGCACTGCCAGGAATATGACCCTGAAAGAAAAGCATCGGTAGAAGCAGTGGCACTTTACAGTCACATAAAGGACATAAAGCAGATGCCACTAGTGGCCGTCTCATTGAGAATTTGCGCATTCTTTCCTATTTCACTCTGCTCTATACACCGCACACTTTACCTACTGTACTCATGATAATACATTCTGATCTGAAAGTAGAAAGAATAAATCAATAGGGAGTTCAATGCTAACCCTGTTTACCAGGCTTTAGCCAGACAGGCCAGACTGGAGCAGGCAGAGGAGGCCCAGAAGGAGATTGAGTTGCATGATAGGATCGCAGCGGAGCGGGCCCAGGCGCGCTACCAGAAGCACTTTGACTTCTGCAAAGAGGTGCTGGAGCAGGTGGTGGACCTGGCCACCAAAGCCGGGGAGTATCGCCTCTTCACTGCAAAGTATGTACAGCACAGCACAGTACCAGCAGGCCTTTTGTGTTGTGTGTTGTGTCTCCAAATGCATCTTATTTATCTGACTCGTTCGCATCACCATTACAGTTACATGATCTTTGTCACCCTGTTTTGGAGTCGCCGGATTCCAAATCATTTCAGTATTTAGACCCAGATGTGTTTTATTTTATCTGGTGGTATCATGAGGTGTTAAATAAAATATGGAACTGAAATGATGTCTGTTTCCTTCTCCTGCAAGTTATATAGAAATCTGCTATAATGTCTTCATGAACACATTTTAATATCCAGTTATCGATTATGTAAAGAAAATCTCCTTCCAGTCCATATTCATATATGACTAAAATACACTAACTTCTGTGTGGTGGTTGGGTATTAGTTGCATTATTGTTGCATGAAACTGATGTAATTGAGGCCCTGACTTTGTATATCATATAAAGTAAATGACATACATTTACATGTACTAAGCCCCCAGTGTTTGGCTGGCAGCTGTATTTAGTTCCATGGCCCGTGTTTCTGCAGTCTTATCCCGGCTAAGATGATGCGAGAGTGGAAGGAGCTGTTCTTTAGTGGGAAGCCCCTGTATGAGCAGGCCTGTGTGGACCCAGCCCCAGCAGAGCCCAGCCCAGAGCAGCGTGTTGAACTAGAGAAAGAGGAGCTGCTCAATAGCCAGGATTATGAGGAGTATGTGGTAAGTGCAGAGAGAGAAAGAGAGAGAGGAGAGACGCCATTGTTTCTTTTCAGCATACAGTATAATAAAGTGCTTTATTTACACATACAAACATGTTAAGTTATTGATATATATGAATATACATGTATATGCATGTTAAGTTATTAATATATATTAATACATGTGTATACAGTATGTATCTATGTAATATACATGTATATTGTATAAATATTCAGGAAACAAAATAACCAGAAGTGCTACTGTATACAAAAGATTTGAGTACAGTAGCTCTCTCATGAAAAAAAAAAAAAAAAACTTTGAAGAGCATGACAGGGGAATGGACTTTGCCTGAGGAAGGGGAGTCAAAAAGTCCTCCGTCCAACAACGACATTCTAGGACACATCGTGCACCGTCTGCAAAACATAGTGAACCCACCGAAACCCAGGACCCCACCGCCTCTGTTTCCTTCCTTCGCACTGAAAGCCTGTGTTCTCGGGAAAGTACTTTCCGGGAAGACCACATGCCTCTCCAAGATAGCACAAGGTGCGATTGCATCATCAACATCTTAGATGTTACAGTAAGAGGTGAACTCTACTGTTTTCAGCTTGTAGTATGTATTTCATTTTGTGTGTGTGTGTTTTCATTGTACAGCCCATAGCATCCACGTCCTCTCAGCTACGGTTTTGATTCAGGAGGCTCTTGCTGCTTTTCAGACTGGAGAAGCTGAGACGGTTCGGAAAAAACCCTGTGAGGTCGGTGTGTCCCGCTGAGTAATCCATGATGGCATCGTAAATTGTGTTTTTAAAAGCAGGCACTGAATGTGTGTGGTGTGTGGTTTTCCGTTTGGTACCAGGCCCCAGAGGGGATTGACTCCCCAAACAAGAAAGCTGATGAGTCAGAAAAAGACAGTGGAAAAGAGGAGGCAGTCACATCTCCTGAATCAGGTTAGCGTTTTATCCTGTCCAGATATCTACCCTTTTGTTATCTTTTCAGAACTGTTGCCAAAAGTGTTTCTTTTTTATCATTATTTATCACTGAATATTTCCTGTGGAAATTGACTGGAAATGATTTGATATTCCACCCTGTGTGATAACTGCACTTGTGAAAGTATTGGCAGAGAGGGTAAAAGCGGAGCGAGAGGAACCAACGTCTGTTAAATTCCGTGTTCTATTTTTGCAAGGGGGAGGGGGGCAAAATCCCCCTTTATGCAGACCAAAGTCGAGCCCTCATTCGCTAATATAGAAAATCGGGTAAAAGTTTATATTGTGACGTGCCGATTTATCTATATATCTATTCACGTTCGCTGTAACGTCGTTGTAACGTATTATGTTGCTCTATCTTGGTCAATATTCCATAATCTTTGGTATAGGTGTCCCTGTTGTCTCATTTGCTGAATAATAAGAAACGTGTGATCTTATTATCAGCTCCACCAGGTGAGAAAATCAAGCAGGAAGGAGCTCCAGAGAAAGATGTCACACCTCAGGTGAGTGCCTGGGCTCACACACACTTTGGGGAATTCAGGCCTTCACTAGGCGTCAGTTTATCAATAAGATAAAAAAGGTTTGCCTGTCAAGTAGCAGTGTTCAGTTTTTGGAGTTGGAGTTTGGAATTTGGAGTTGAGTTGTTGGTGGTGAAATAGCTGCGCCTGCAGTGTAAATGTAATATCAAGGTGTGCAGGCCCTTGGGAATTCAGCCCTTGGGAATTCAGCCCTTGGGAATTTAGCCCTTGGCCTACTGCACCTGAAGCCTGTTCTAGGATCCATGACGCACTCACTCAGCCATGAGGTGTTTCTCCACAGCTGACCATGAGAGCGCAGCATGGAGCTGCTGTGGAAAGGGCCTTGAGGGAAGGCCGCGCCGTCCCCAGTGGGCTCCTGGTGGACATCATTGTTGATGCCATTAGGTAATGGAATGTTACCTACAGTTTGCAATGAGCGCTACACGAAATAGGGGTTTTATTTGAATACAATGCATTTTTAAGCTGCAGTTAACCAGTACTGTACTGACAGTTAGTTGTGTGAAGTTAAAAAAAAATATCTCTTTGTAGACGTATTCCAGCAGGGAGAGGCTGGATTTTGGATGGCTTCCCTGTTGATGTGGCCCAGGCTAAGCTTCTGGAGAAGGCCCTAGGCGGCTCAGACCCAGACCAGCCCAAGGGGAAGAGCAGCAAGACCAGTCTGGCCGTGGACAAGAATGTGCCTAAGGAGGTGGCCCCTTCCTCCAAAGCCTTGGACCTGGTCGTCCTTCTGGAGGTGTCTGATGACGTTGTTCTTGACCGTGCTGCCAAGCAGGCCAGTGAGTAGCTATGTGTGACATCGCAATCAGCTGTGCTGCCTTATTTATGGTGTCCCTGTTGGTGGCATCTAAATGTTTTTGTTTTGTAATAGTGAAGGAGGAAAGGCCAGTCCAAGTGAAAGAGAAGGACCCAACACCTGAAGCGGGGGTGTCCACTACTCAGGACAAAGCAAAAGAACAGCCTCTTAAATGCTCCTCAAAGCACAGCCTGGAAGGAAAGCAGCTCCAGCACTGGTAGAAATGCTGACCTTTTTGCCCTTTGAATATTGATTAGGTCTAGTTTGCCATTTAGTTTGCAGTATTCTTGTCTTTCAGATCTGAAGTTCCTCATGTGACTCAAGAAGAGTTTTCATATTTGTCGCCCTTGTAACAGGATAACAGGTTTCCAGGACACCTGGCCCAAACTGGAGAAATGGTTTTCAGGGAAGCAGAATGTTCTGGTAAAGGTCAACGCTCAAGTAGATGAAGAGACAGTCTTTAGAAAAGTTGAACAAATTCTTCAAGACACCATGATTGTCACAGAGAAAGGTCAGTACAATTTACTTTGAGTTCGCTGTTTCACCATCTTTTTATTCCCGTTTATCAGATGACAATTTCAGAAGTGATTCGTCATAGTTTAAAATTTTAACCCAGTCATGGCTACACATAAGGTTGATAAGGAATTTGTCACAAACAGTTGAAATGAGAACATTGGACATAAGACAAAGACTATGGCAAATAGATTAAGTTTGATCAGCAATTTGAGTGGTAGTTCTAAAGGTGCTCTGCTTGTCATCAGAGATTGCTGTGGCTGCTGCGGCTCAGTCAGAGTCGACTTCATCTATGGCTGGTCCGCCCCTGTCCCCAACGACCCATGCCGCCTCCACGTCTGCCCTGACACAAGAGGACCCGGCAGCCCAGCTCTCTCAATCTGGCTCCATGACACAATCCCCCAGAGGTGAGCAAGTTAGCCAGTTGCAAGCGCTCAAGGGTTGAGACTGGACCAGGGTTGAGTTCTGGTCGCTAGTTTAATTTGTGCCCTAATTTGAATAATGGGGGAAATGAGCCTAGTCACTGAATGTACATTGCCAAGTCATGTGGCATGTGGTATCATTGAGTGTTTGTTGAGGGTCTTGCTCATTGTATGAAATTATCAAATAGATTTCATTTGTCAGTGTTAAATTAGCTGTACTGTAGTTACAGTAGACTTTCGACTTAAGACAATTTCAATTATAGCCTTCCTTGGAGTACACACCCCTAGGCAGGTACTGGTTTGTCCCCAGAAAAAGGTCAAGGAAAATGGCCGCTGTGTGAAGACACATGACGGCTGTGAAGGTGCTTGAAGCCTGACTTGAGAGAGCAATCAGTTGGACTTCAGAGCCCATGTGCTCTTGTGAAGCTCTGTGTCTGTATACGCAGTGGAGAGGAAACGAGGGCAGAGTCATTGCTCTTCACATAATCACACCTGAAGCCACACAGTCCATTTACTGTACTCCTGTCTCCCCTACAGCATCACATAGTAACATAGATGGAGCCAAAGACAAAAAATCAACTCACTCCATAGAAGGGAAGGACTCACGTCGCCAGCTCTCTGGAAAACCCTCTGGAAAATTATCCGGTACGCTCAAAGCCTTGGAATTATTTTGGCTCCCTTCCATCATTTTTAGGGAGATAAAGGGTCCTTGTCTGCTTTGTCGTGTCTGATCATGCAGTTTGGTTTCCTAGCAAGCGGGCTTGCTCAAGCCAGAAGGCAATCGGCATCTTCATCCTTTGATATTCTGCGAGGCAGCCCTTCAGAGTACGCTGTTCCTGGGTCTGCTGAGTGGGTGTATGTGGACGAGCCTTTGCCAAAGGTACCAACACAACCCAGGGTTCCCAATCAGTCTAGCCACTGCTCTCAGCACATTTTAGAAACGTAGCAACTGGCCTGACACACGTCTCTGTCTTTTCTGTCTTCTGTGCTCTGTTCTGTGTTTTGTTTTGTAGGATGTCTCAGAGTATCTGGTTCCCTACTGGGACAATGTGTGTGTTTCTTACGTGGCAAACATAAAGGCAGTGATGCAGAACTTGCGCAGGGAGAGGAACCTGATAATCCATCACCTGCACAATATGAGGTAACACATGCAATGGATACTCATGCTGACTGGCAATGAAGAAAAAGCAATTGTCATTTAAAGGGATCCCTGGCTAGTGAGACACGTTGACCTTATAAGGTCGACCTTGGTGTCAGCTGCATAAATGTGATTTAAAAGCACTCAAAATGTTTTGGCTTTTCTTAAAAGATTAGAACATCCTCTCACTTGTAAACTGCTACTGTTGTAAAAAGTAACATCACCTGGTTGCATCTAATCAAGGACATTAGGACATTAGCCGGGTTTCCATCCAACTTGTGAATGCGCTTTTAAGTTAGGCAAATAAGAAATCCTTGATGGAAACACCTTGTAAGTCCCATCAGTCCCTTAATTCAAACATAAATTCGATTCGCTCCAGGGAGGTGGTTTAACTTTTGTTAACTTTAAGGCATATGCGATTAGAATTCATGGAAACAGTTGAATTAGCAAATATTCTCATTAACCACATTTCTGTCCATAGACGTTAATTCCACAGTGGGTCAGAACACGTCACCTGATTAACCTAATGTTCATTTCTTCGCATTACACAGTTGATGGAAATGCCTGTAGAGACGCATAGTCGCGAGCCTAATTCATGTTATGCGAATATGAAATGCGAATAACGTTGGATGGAAACCCAGCTGTCCTCTCACTTGTAAGCTACTATTGTTGTAAAAAGTGACATCACCTGGTGACATCTACTCAAGGTCCAATCAAGTTGCAGCAATTAAGCTGTTTCTGTCCATAGACACCATCAGTAGCAACCATTTGATGTCACTTTTTACCCACAAAGCATTGAGAAGTAAATCCAATGGCAGCTGACATGCTCTGGAAATTGAGGAATTCTCTAAAACTTTTAATAAAAAAGACAGCATTTGGAGGGTTTTTTTCATATCCTGTTAGAAATATTTAATACCAATGTCACTCTTATAAGGACAACATGTCTTACTAGCCAGGGATCCTTTAAGGGCTAAGGGAACCCAAAGAAATTTTAATAACAGAAGGACATATTATACATTGAATGCTTGTTTTTAGGGATGAATTTAAGCAGTACCTCAAGCGTCCCGACCTGAAGCAAGAGTTTGTGTGCCAGTGGCAGCAGGACTACAACAGCGTCCCTGACGACATGAGGGAGGACGAGGAGACCAAGGCAGAGCTGCATCAGCGCTTCGATGTAACTAATGAAAGCCACCATTTCAACACAGTTACTCTGCCTTACAACGAAACACCAGCACACCTAAGGAGAAGCACTGTTTACATCTCAGGAATGCATACATTTGTGTCAAGTTAACCTGTACTCAGTGATTATGTAATGTGTGTGGCCTGATTGTATGTACTGTAACGTGTGGACCTGCAGGACCTGCGCGAGCGCCTGTGGGACATCTGCGACCGGCGGAAGGAGGAGGCGGAGCAGGAGAAGGCGGCCCTGATGGAGGACGGCTGGCTGGAGGACCACGCCGCTCTGCTCCACAACCACTTCTACTCGCTCATGCAGGTACTGCAGCCTGTTGTGGGGGGCAACAGAGCTAAGGTGGAGCAGGAAGTCTAAAAGGATCCTGTTAGAACTTAGGAATGTCTTCCTTTCCAGGAATTTCTTTTGTAACTCAACGGGGTTCAGGATATCTCATGCTGATTATAAATGTCTTTGTGGATGATTAAATAGTGTAAGCAGATTTGTCAAATTATACTACACATATACTACACATACTCCATGTCCTCAAGCAGGTGTCTTTTTTCCTTATACTGTAAAGTGCAAGTAAAGTAAATAAAAAAGTTTAAGGAAAATGTTCACTGTCTGTGGGCTGTGTTGTAATGTGCTGGCGCAGGTGGAGGTGGACCGTTTTCAGGACACCCTGCGTCTCTTGCGTGACTACTACTACAGCATGGGGGGGTCCGGCCTGCCCGAGGTGCCAGCAGACTTCGCCTGCATCCCCCTGCTGGACATAGCAGAGGACGAGGAGGAGGGCAACGGTGGAGAAAAATCCAGAAGGTAAACTACGGTATTTCAGGCTCTTGTTACACACGTAACACTTCACTGTGAAGGCCTTTGGACATATTCTTCATCAGGAAATGTTGTACAGTTTAAAAATATATATAATTTTGTGTTGTTTTGAATATGATTACACACCAACATTGAAGCATTCAGTCCCCTCAAAGGTCTTCATCACAACTTGTATAGTGTCATTAGGTGTCTTCTTACAACGAGCTGCGGTGTAAAGACATGTACTGTCGTTGTTTGGTCATGTTACGTCACGTAATTTGGCCATGTTGTGTGTATGCCAGCCCCTCCGGCTCACTAACCCCTGACAGAGCCAGCAAAGGTGGCGGTGGGAAAAAAGACTCAGATGGACCAGAGGAAAAAAAGCCAGAGGAGAAGAAACCCAAAATGTAAGTAAAACACAGAAGGAAAAGTTTTGTCCTTGAACACTTAAACATTTTTAGGTAGAAGCTAAAGCAAAGGTAGTGAACTAAAAAGGAAGCTTTTTCAATTAAATGGCATCTAGATTGGAGCATCAACTTGGTTCATCATTCAGTCTGAATATGAGTGAATACTTTTATTAGCCTATTTGAACTCAGTCCCACATATATACTGTACTGTAATAGTACTGTAGGTAGTGCTGACTTGTGTTTGTTTCTCCCAGTGTTCCCCTGATGGCACGGAGGCCTCAGACTGCGGACTCGGCCAAGCAGAGAGGCTCCTCACAGGCTGATGAGAAGCTGGTCAGTGACATGTATCAAACCGCACTGACAGCTGTGACCAACCTGGTAGGTATCTTAACGAACTGATTAACAATGATTCAATTGTATAAAAAGTGACACACAGGACTGCAATAAGGGTGATGGGTAAAATGAAGTTGCGTGTGTGTTCAGATGCAGACAGAGCATGGGTGATGGGAAAAGTGAAGGTTGTGTGTGTGTGTGTGTGTGTGTGTGTGTTCAGATGCAGACGGAATATGGGTGATGGGTAAAGTGAAGGTGTGTGTGTGTGTGTGTGTGTGTGTGTGTTCAGAAGCAGACGGAACATGGGTGATGGGTACAGTGAAGGTGTGTGTGTGTGTGTGTGTGTGTGTGTGTTCAGATGCAGACGGAGCTTCAGCAGCAGGAGGCGGAGGGGAGCCGAGACCAGCACTTCCTGGAGCGGGAGCGTCAGCTCCGCACGTCCCAGGCCTCGGCCGCCCCCAACTCCGCAAAGGACAAGAAGAAGGGAGGAGGAGGAGGAGCTAAGAAGAAGGGTACAGCTACAGCTTTCTTTCATTCTCTCACTCTTTCTCTCTCTCTCAATCTCTCTCACCCCCTTCTCCTTACTGCTCACTTCTTTCCCCCTCTTTCTTTCTGTATCTATCTTCATCTCCTTCACTCTTTCTCCCTCTCAATCTCTCTCATCCCCCTCTCCTTCTTTCTTGCTTCCCCCCCCCTTGTTCTTTCTGTATCTATCTTCTTCTCTTTCTCTCTTTCCCTCTATTTCCCTCTTTCTCTTCAACCACTCACATCTTTCTCCTCTCTATCAGCCCATTCATCCCTCTCTCTCTCTCTTTCTCTCTCTATCTATCCATTAGCCTTGATTGATTTCTGTCCATGTAAATCTCGCCCCTGGTTCTGGTCTGGTCCTCAGGCCCGTCCCCAACCCAGGAGCCCAGCCCTCCCCCTGTGCTGGACCTGCAGGAGGCCCGCAGGGTGGCCATCAGGACCAAGATCAGGCAGGAGTACCTGGCAGCCCTGGAGCACGAAGGTGACAGTGGTGGACTGTGATCACATCACACATTAGGGTGGGGTTGGAAACTGGCAAAAATTGAACTATGCAAAAAGTGTTTCTTTTGAGTGGGCTGCACTGCGTAACATTGTGTGTGTGTGCATGTGTGTGTGTGTGTGTGCACGCATGCCTGTTAGACTCGGCAGTGAAGCTGCGCCTGGAACAGATCAAGCAGCGGGCTGTGGACACGGTGCGGAGCCTGCAGACCCGTGCTGACCACACCTTCAGAACCGTGGAGGACTGGCTGGGTGCACGCTACCTGGCGGAGATGGGCAGGTTAGAGTAGCCTTTCATCTACAGTAACTAAGAGGTGTAATGCAGCTGAAGCGCATGTTTGAAGACTATAAAGTAGCTTTGTTCTGTGTGTGCGTGTGTGTGTACAGTATGTATGTACTGTACTGCATGTATGCATGCGTGTGTGTATGTGTGTGTGCGTGTGTGTGTGTGTATGTGTGTAGTAGATACGGTGTTGAGAACATTTCTAGGGCATATTTTACCCCACCGATTCAAGCAATTTTGTGCTGCCTTCCACACAGCATAGATCAGCTCGCCGAGGTGGTGCGCCACCACATTGAGTCGGGCACCACGGTGACCCATGAGCTCATACTGGTGTGCACGGACTTCTTTGTGGATGGGGACCTGCGGGTGCTGCCCAGCCCCAGCCCCCCGCCGCGGCCCCCTCCGCGGGAGACGCCCGTCGACACCACCCTCACCATCCTCCAGCTGCAGGACTTCCACAGCCAGCTGCTCAAGGTCGCCCCCTCAGGTCAGCAATTGGGAGATCGTCTCTTTTTTAGAGGGTGGCCATTGGGAGGGCAGATTGTAGCCCTTTAAAGGTGAAGGGGTATATATTATATAAATCTGTTGTGAAACTGTTGATAGGTATAGGTATAGGTATATACTAATAGGTATCAGCTTATTGCATATGACAACAAAAGACCCCTTTAAGTTTTGATATTAGCAATATCTTTGAGTCTAAGTTTCAGTATGAGCAATCCAAATGTTCTTCCTCATGTGCTTCTAGGGGTAATGGCGACTTATGAGTTTTCAGAGATCCTAAAGGAACTGACAACTTCTAACATGGGTGACAATGACCTGCCAGACACCTGGATGAACATCTCTGAGTCTCAGGTACTCCGTTCCACTCTTGTATCTCAAGATGAGGTGCCACGTGGGTATGATGGCTGTAAATACACAACAACAAGATATCAGTCCACATGCACAAACACAGGTTCCTTATTGCATGAATTGCCTGAACTAAATCATGTTTTCAGATGAGGACACATTTCTATTGTGTAGATGTGGGAGCTGATACACGTCTATGCAGCTTGAAAGTTGCTATAGTGTAACCAGATGCACGCTTACCTTCATTGGCCACGCTGTGTGTATGTGTGTGTGTGTGCAGATCCTGGACGTGGTGACTGTGCTGTCTCAGGAC
>JASCQY010000293.1:9194451-9212419 GCA_030264315.1 Sardinella tawilis | reverse complement strand
CACACAAGTAACGTAATCAGTATGTAACTGAGACACACACACACAAAAACACACACACACACACACACACACACACACACATAGCCATTTGGAAATGCTGAAAATAAGTTGATATAAAATTAGTGTTTATAATTATTACAATTGGCAGTTCTTGTTACAGATGTCTCTGTTTGCATCTTGGATGCATCATATTTGTGGTCCTTTTTATTTTGCGACTAAATCATCTTTTTGTGTCTGTTGTGTGCAGGGATCATTTTGGGATTTGGTCTGCGGCCTTATAAGATGTCCTATCGGCAGGTGCAATATTTTGCTTTTCCCGGTGAGCTGCTCATGCGCATGCTACAGATGCTGGTGCTTCCACTGCTGGTCTCCAGTCTAATCACAGGTAGGGAAAGCCAAAGAAATCCATCACAAGCTCCATCTCATCTTACAGTAGTGAAACTCCTCCTGAATTTGTCCTTTCATTCAGGCTTATGACAAAACTTTTGCAAATCTGATAGAATGAGTTGGACACAAACTATTCTGACAGAAAATATACATAATACTATATACTATGCAGAATATTACATTTTATGTTTGCAAAAGAATAATTCTTGTTGGTATTGTAAGACACTGGGGGAAAATTGGCTTGCCAGAATGACACAGTGATCTTTAACACAATTCCTGCGCTAGATGTTTTTTCATTGTTTTGGGAATGTGCCACTATGTACTGAGAACAAGGCAGAGACAACACTGTGTTTATCCAGTAGCCATATTAGTTTTGTTACGATCCCAGATACCAAATGTCAAACCGCCACATTATTCTTCATGAAACAGTGGGAAAGAAATCCATTGCTGTTTACATAGTAGAATATGTTTGTCCTCAAAATAGGTATTTTGTTGTAGATGTCTACAAATATATCAACAGCTAAATGCCCACAGCTAAATTTTGAGCGATTCACATTGTGAGGTTACATTAGCAAAAGACAATAAATTCTCATTCAATATGCTGACCACAAAACTAAATCTGTTGTACTTTCGAGGAAACGTCCAACTTAACAAACACTGCAAACCCCCAGGGTCAGTACAAGAGGACCTAGTCCAGAAACACTACACCTTATTTAGATAATGTGCAGATGTCTCTTTGATATCACTCCGCCTGTGAGCGCGCGAGAGAGAGAGAGAGAGAATCTCTCAGGAAACATGAGTCCTGTGTCCAGATGCGTGGAGCACAGATGGACAGAACAGCAGGTGATGGGAAGGAGGGAGAGAGGGAGGGGAGCTGACCTGTGTGGCACCGAGGGGAGTCCAGTCCACCACACCGCTCCTGTGTGGTCAGGGCCCGGTAAGCTCCTCATCAAAGCTGGAGACAAGGGGGGGTCATGGGGGCCTGAGGGGGGTCAGAGGGCACTACGGCCATGGAGAGGTATGGCCAGAGTACACAAAAGCCTCATTCAGCTGCCACTGAAAGCAGTGATGTCTATTGTAGATTCCCTGAAGCACTCTCCCTCCCTCTCTCTCTCTCCCTCTCTCGTTCTGCCTTGCTCTGTAATAGCATTTCACAGTTCTAAAGCTTTTCCTGGCACTGAGAAAGAAGTAATAGGTAAACATGAAAGGGACAGCCAATTAACGCAATTAAGAGGAATGCCATTCAAAACAGACCCCATACTCAGAGTGGAGTGGAGTAGCAACTCTTTACTTCCAGCAGCAGAACCAGAACTCTGGAAGGCAGAGTACTGAAAATAGCCTTTGTTTATAGGTTGTCTAACAACTCTCACATGCTCCTCTCCAAACCATTTACTCTGAATGTACTGAATAGTCACGATCTTTACTGAGGCTACATTTGACTAAAACGTCATGGTGAATATGTCACATGAGAGCATGTCATCAGTTAATGTGTTCAGAAGACGATTCAGGACACAATTCCCAACTTCTGTCTATAAAAAATCAAATACTTGCATTGTAAAATTGATTACAAGTAACGTATGCTGTTCTTCTATAACAATCTTGTAGTTTGAGATTTTTCACAAGCTGTCTTTTCCTTATTAGGGAAGTTAGAGAAGCCTTTTACTTTTATTGTAAATTTTACTGATTCTATAACAACTGTGTTACTTTAATTAGTTCTGTCCCAGATGATGCTGGCGACTTTCAAGTGACCCAACCTTACATGAAGGCAGGCACAGCGTTTTCACTTTTGTGTGACACTTTGTTCCTGCAACTGCTCCCTAAATAAAAAAGTCATTTGTCCCGAAAGGCTAAGCTTCGGGCTGTAGTGTTCCTTGTTTCCAGGGCGATGGGGGTAATTATTGTGTCGGGGGGCGAACATGAGCAGTCAACAAGTTTCCCAGGCCTGACAGAAAGGAAGAGGAAGGAGAGCAAAGAAAGAGAGAGGCCAGGGGCCATGAGATCAGTGTGCTGGGGGGTGAAGGAGGAGGAGGCTCAAGGCCACGGTGGGGGCACGTAGTTTGCCATCAAAAGAACAGCACATACATCTCACCGGCACCAAAAGGGCTTTTGCTTGGATGGTGGCTGAAAAGCAATAATGATGTGGAATGGTCTCTGACAGTTTAGAAAAACAGATATTTCATTTTACTGCCCCATGGATCTATTGTTGTTGCAGGGCTTCTGTTCCTTGTCTTTGAGGCTTTGTCTTCTCGAGTTGCTTTCTTTTAACGTCTCTCATTTATTGCCGTACCAGATTCTTTATTTGACCAGTTCATTCTTAAGGGTGAAAGCTTGTGACAAAACCTGCATTCGGTGCAGAGAATATTTATGTGTTCAGCTTGACTCACAACTTGGCAGAAGGTTATGCCCCCACCATTGTAGATTTATATTTGATCTCCTCATGCAGGAATCCACTATCTCTCTGAGCAATCGCAGTGGGCCCACCACTGCTTCTCTGCCTCCAGGCACCACAAGTCAATTTAGACTGAGCTCCAGTGTTCTGCTGTTTCAAATCATGGCTTAAAGGCCTCAAATTACAACCACCGTCCACATTTTTCTTTCTGTTTCACTCCAGGCATGGCTGCCCTGGACAGCCGAGCGTCAGGCAAGATGGGCATCCGCGCTGTGGTGTACTACACGACCACCACCGTCATCGCTGTCTTCATCGGAATCGTTATGGTCCTCATCATCCACCCGGGCAAAGGTGGCAAGGATGAGTTCACCAAGCAGGAAAAGATCGAGCAAGTCAACGCGGCCGACGCCTTCCTGGACCTCATCAGGTACTCTCTCGGTGGGCGGGGGAGTGGAGGGCTTGGGTGCACTGGAGGGGGCTATGAGAAAATACGGACTGTGTGTCTCTCTGGTTCTTCCACAGCACTTTGCCATGTTACTCTGTCCAAAGTAGATTTGGCCCAGAGTTCTGATCTGTGACTGCAACAGCACCCTAGAACAGTCCATGAGCCTGAGGGTAACATTCATTAACCGTTTCCTGACTAAGCAAGACAAGCCCTTTGTTGCAGTGTTATCACTGATCTGTTTTTTTTTCTTAACTGAGATATTCTGTTTTCTTTGTTTTGTTTTTCTTTTACAGAAACATGTTCCCCCCAAATATTGTGCAAGCTTGCACACAGCAGGTAATACTGCTACCGCTATTTTCAAAAAAATATTTATGTTTTTATACAAAATGACTTTGGAAAAAAGACTGAGGCTGATTAAAAAAAAAAAACATGAGTTGTATGTCAAGGACTTCATGTCCTCTGTGTGCACAAAAAAACCCTAAACTTGACTAAAAGTTATTAGTTTTAAAAGTTATTATTTGCTTAAGTTGGTCTTTGTTTATCATGCAGACATTCTGGTGCAAATATTTGTTCGGCATTTCCCGTAGTAAAGCCTCAGATACTGGAAAGGGTCAGCATGATGCAATCTTTGTTCATTCTCACTGTCCCACAGTTCAAGACCACGTATGGGAAGCGAGTGGTGCATGTCAAGGTCTTGAACAGCACATTAAACACTCACAATTTCACTCACGTAATCACCCATGAGGAGGTGATCCCTGTCCTGGGGACGGTGAACAGCATCAATGCCCTGGGCCTGGTGGTGTTCTCCATGTGTTTTGGCCTCATCATTGGCAACATGAAGGAGCAGGGAATGCCTCTAAAAGACTTTTTCGACTGCCTCAACGAGGCCATCATGAGGCTAGTTGCCATCATTATGTGGTAAGTGCTTGGCGTTGGCTTCAGAGCATGAGAGAAGAAATGTGGAGCATTTCAATATGGTGGTGTCCCACACTATTAAACTGAAGTGTTTTCATGCCTAGGATTGGCTGTCAAAGCTTCAGTCAAACCACATGTTTCAGACCCACACCATTTGAGGGGAGAAACTCAAATTCTTTGAGAACATTCTCCCCATGTGGAAGATCCATTAATCAATGCAATAATCTGAGAATTGTGTAACTACATTTTCTCAGGAAGACGCTCTTTCTGTTTACTGACTTTGTGTTCATGCATAATTCCACAGTGGAGTGGTGGCTGAGCTACGACAGCTTTCTGTAAAGGCCCAGGCACATGTGTGGCAGGCATGGGGGCAGGTGAGATGTGATGATGAGTGTGTGTTTCTTGACAGGTATGCGCCGGTGGGTATCATGTTCCTGATCGCAGGGAAGATCGTGGAGATGGACGACATCACACAGATGGGCAGCCAGCTGGGCATGTACACGGTGACCGTCATAGTCGGCCTGCTCGTTCATGCCGTCGTGGTTCTGCCCACGCTCTACTTCATTGTCACTCGCAAGAACCCCTTTGTGTTCATCGCCGGTTTGCTGCAGGCTCTGATCACTGCCATCGGCACCTCATCCAGGTGACTCCACGTCATCATCTTGCTTGTAACACTTTCCGTGGTGTGCCTGCGTTGCATTGCTCACTGCTTTGAGATATGTTTCTCACTTCCTTCTATTTATGCCACAGTTCTGCAACACTGCCCATCACCTTCAAGTGTCTGGAAGAGAACAACCATGTCGATAAGCGGGTGACGCGCTTTGTGCTGCCAGTGGGGGCCACCATCAACATGGATGGCACAGCTTTATACGAGGCTCTGGCAGCCATCTTCATTGCCCAAGTCAACAATATGGACCTGAACTTTGGCCAGATTCTCACTATCAGGTAGCCTATAGTCTCTTGTCATTTTAGGAGCAAAGCCAGGTTCAGATAGTGCACCGTTTTACACAGGTTTATGGAAACTTCTTAGTACAAAGCTGTTACTGTAAATGATTTTACATACTATATGTTGTGTAATCCCAAAGGATCAAAGCTGAAAAGTGTATTTTCTTTCCCCTGGAACAGTATCACAGCCACGGCCGCCAGTATTGGTGCAGCTGGAATCCCTCAGGCTGGTCTGGTCACTATGGTGATTGTGCTGACCTCTGTTGGACTGCCCACTGATGACATCTCCCTGATCATTGCAGTAGACTGGTTTCTGTAAGTTCACTTAACTGTGCTCTCTGCTTTGAATTTGTTCCACAGTACAAACATTGAATAATTGTAGTTAAACATCTACATTTTTTTAAATCAGATTTTTGTAAGCCATATGCTCAATTCCTTAGTTTACAAAGAAATAACCTATGCTATGTATATATGAACAAAGTATTTTATCCTAGTGAAAATGTAAACTTGTGAGTTATTAAAAAATAACAAATATCACAACAAGCAAGTAGGCTTTCTGTTTAAATCTAAATCACATGATTTCCCTTTGATTTTGGCACACAGTGACCGATTACGGACCACTACCAATGTGCTTGGAGACTCCATTGGGGCAGGCATCGTGGAGCACCTGTCCCGTCACGAGCTGCAAGCTAAGGATGCGGAAATGGGAAACACAGTGGTAGAGGAGAAAGACGCGAACAAGCCTTATCAGCTCATCCCCCACGAGTCTGACTTTGACAACAAGACACCTGATAGTGAAACCAATATGTAGAGTGGATTGATGCAGTTTGTAGTCGTTTGTGTTTTTATTTTTGTACAGAAAAGGAGTTGCTGTACAAATCTGGGATGTCTCCCTAATGTTTTGAGGTAAAATGGAGCCTGACCTTTGTGAGGTTAGCATTAAGAAAAAGCTTTGGTGAAAGCAAGGGTCGGGCAAAACAGGACACCAGCCTGTGTACAGTTTTAATAATTCAGCCAAGGATCAATTTTTTATTTTTTGTTCCATGTTCCATTTGATTTTTCAGACTTACAAGCAAAGATGCTATTATAGCTTTACATTTTGAGTGCCTGTTTTACATTTTTTTTCCTACTTTCAACTGGAAACATTGGTGCATTACTGTTGTGAAGATGTGTTGCGTCTCTTGTGTGAATGTCAGTCATGAGAGCACACATCTACTAAACATTTCCGATGGGGAATGGTACTCGTAATTCTTCTGGGGGTATAATACAGATATTTTTTAATGTTGGTGTGCTATTGAAAACAGCGCTCTTCCAGGGATACCTAATTTGTCATTTGGAGTGAATTAGTCATCATATTTACATGCCTACATTTATCCAATTAGCTGTCGTTTAGACGCATTCATTAATGCCAAATTGCCAAATTGAAACAATTGTTTTTACAGAGGTAATTTTTATTATTAATGTCAAATGGGCAAAACTGTGCAAACTGTAAGAGGTAAAATATACTGTGATAGAATGATGTGAGTAGAGCATAGAAATAAAAAGAATTAGAGAAACAGTGAATTTTATAAAGGCAAAGCACTACAGGAACTGGATATGAAGAATTCAGATGTTGAGCAGCATGTATCCTACCATGTTCAGAAATCTGGGACAGCTTACAATGTATCTGACTATGTGTGACATGTGATGGCTTCTTTTACATTTATTGTAGAAAGCTAATAAACTTAGGTTTCTGTTAACTGTGACCTGTACTGTAGGTACTGAATAAGGGAGAGAGAAAAGATGTGGACATTTGCTTTCCACTTACAATAAACCTGATGTGAACCACAGTGGTTCGGACGAATTCAAGTCTTGCATACATACCTCTTTCACTTTGGAGAAGAGAAATTGTACAGCAAATAAAAGTCCCTCTTTTACAGTTTTCCCCTTGTCTTTAGTTTGTTGTATTATGCAGTTCTTTGGAAAACAATGTAGGCTAGTGGAGTTAAAAATCACTTCAAACACATTGTGCCAAATATCAACAGAACTATAGGCTATAGCCTAAATATGGTATGGCTAGGTATGAAATAGAAGCATAATAGGCCTAGGCCTATATTAGAGCCTAAAATATAGTTAAAATAGCCTACCTTTCACGAAGAATTTGCCTAGTCATGCACTATCTTATTTAATTCGGTTAAAGAAACTTCGTACTCAACAAACTGATAGGCCACAGTGCGCAGTCAGCGCGCACTTTAATACATCAGCGCACACTCTGGCCATAAATACATTAGTACTGATGTCGACCATCCCACGTCGCAATGTTTTGGTTTGTAAGTGTCATGTCCAGGAGGGGGAGCCAAAGACCATACCACCCCAGAGCTGAGCCCATCTTTGATTATAGCAGTCTCTTAACCCGACCACAGGTAAATATAACTGCATGCATATAGTTGTTGCGACTCTTAGGCGAATTACAATATATTTTGCTATTTTATTTTTTCATACATGCCGTTGCATCTTCATGAACAAATAAGAAATACAGTAGATTTGACGATATTGAACAGCCTGACTATGTGGCAATTTCCCCGCTGAGAGGCGTATGCGTGCGGTGATTGTCTTGTTTTGAGTCCGAGGATTCCAAGAAGTCATCGTGAGAAGCGGAGGCCTCTGGGTAATGATAGTAACATCTCTCAAAAACGAGCAGTTTGTTTACGCTTGCTGGTAAAGTTGCTTCGCGTATGTCTTATGAGTAGCAAATATGCTCGTGGCGGTTTTTCATAAGGAAAAACGTAACTAAATGGCGAAACGGTAGTCTACCAAGGCTCAGACATTATCTTCTTAGTTAAGCTGCATAGCTATGCTAGATAGGCGCTAGTCAACTCAGTTCATTTATCCACTGCTTCCTCTAGATATGAATAAACCGAAAGCGTATACCTTGTTTTGATTTTTGTGCATTCATATGAACGTTCACAAACTGAACACAGTATCATTGACAACTCCTTCCTGCTTCAGCTATATGTAACGTTAGTTGCAAGCTAACAAAGCTAGCTTTGTATTTATGCTTTAACATTAACGTTAGCCATTTAACGTTGGTCTAGCTTTCTCTGCAGAAGTTGATTCAAAGCAGTGGCTAAGCGTTAGCGCACACCCTCTACTGTGGTTAGCAAGCTAACCTAAGCTAGCCAATGTTCACTGTCCAGTGTTATATCAAGTTATAATTCCTACACAAGTTAGGAAGCTGTTGTTGTATCCATTTAGTGCAAGACATTTATAAGTAGGCAAACTGACTTCATATATCGATCTATCAAACTCCGAGCTGATTATTATAGGTTGCGACTGATAGCAAACTGGCTAATGTTATAGCTAACGTTAGTCAAACCAGCTAGCGTTAACAGTTAGTGGATGTTGCAAGGCAGTTAGCAAACTACCAATTCTGCTGCAAAAATGACTAGAATAGGTGATATAACTCCAGCATCCTTTAGTAAGTAGTAAAGCAATTTCTTATGGTTTCATCGAACACGATTTTAGCAAGTTGACTATCGTTAAAGTACAGTGCGTTCACAAATTCAATGTTCCTCGTACATCATTGTTATAACTAACATTAAGGAAACGTAAACACTGGATATGGTAATATCTAATTCAATGAAGTTTGCATAAAGTATGATAGCATAACATAACTGTCTGAAATATGTTAAACTTAAACCAGATAATTTCTACATATCAGTAATGTTTATAGTCTTTATGCTGAGTTGCTGACCAACGGCATAACACGCTAAGGACTGATACATGTTGTTTTCCATGTCTTAATGGGGAATATTCTTGTCTGTTTCTTTCCTCCAACAATTGATGAACTTTCTGAAGACGCATTGTCATGTGAGAAGAGGTCAGAGAGCTGTGAACACTGAGCAATCTGTGCGTCAACAGAATTACCTGACCCTGTCTCCAGTATGAATGGGGATACGCCCCATGTCCCCATCACCACTGTAGCAGGAATAACTAGTCTCACAGACTGTAAGTATAAAGACATTTGAGTGAGGTGCTTTAGTCTTATAATAGTAAATGTGCAGGTATATGGTTCTATATCTCTCCCTTTTGTCTCTAGTGTTGAACCAACTGCCTCTTCCATCCCCACACCCTGCTACCACCACTAAGAGCTTACTGTACAATGGCAGCATCGCTGAGAAGGTCGGCTGTCTTCTGGCTTGCCAGGATGAGAATCTGGTGGGTCAGCTGACCCAGAGTCTAAGCCAGGTGTCCACAGAACACATGTGAGTGTCTGTACCGATCTCTTCAAAGTATCATGCTGTGAGAAGGTGACAGTTTGGTTAAAATGAGTTCAATTCTTGTTCTCAGCATTTGAGACAGACAACATACTGTTAAGTAATGTAATAAATACCATTCTTAAAAGGAATGCTTTGCTAACTGACCACAAATAAAGTCATAGGTCACACCAATGTGTTAAACTTGTTAAACTGCCTGAACTGCCTCTGTGTATGAAATGCGCTATATAAATAAAACTGCCTTGCCTTGCCTTGCCTTGCCTTAAACATAAATCATACTCTGTACCCAATAGAGAACTGAAGAACAACATGGGCAGAGATGACTTGGAAGGTGACATGCCAGTCCTCCTGCAGATTGTTCTGTCCCGGAGTCCCAACATCTTCAGGGAAAAAAATATGCCAATACAATATGGGACTCAGGATGGTGAGTGACCCATTTCTGTGTTTGTATTTTCTGAAAATCTTAAAAGTGTTCTTAATAGTGTTCTTCCTGGTAGTGATAGTAACTGGATAGGTCTAGTAGTGTAAACATAGATAACATTTCAAATGGACCACCTCACCCTATCCCCCACTACTTCATGTCTTTGCACTCCATACATACAGTACATGTTAACAATATATACGGTACTTTTTATGCTACAATCTTTCTTATGTCATAAGTTGGTACTTAGACTAAAACGTATATACAGTAGTGTAGCCTACAATTAAGTCCTCTTACACCCACAAAAGTTTGAAATGTAAACATGTGGTTTGAGGCTCCCTTCAAAGCAATAAATGAAAACAGCATCTTTAAAAATCTAGGACATTGTAAGTGCATTGTTCTAATCACAACTCTGTTGCTTCCACTTTCACAGGCACAAGGCAGCCTATGACACCACAGTATAATGTAACCCAAAATGCCATGCAGAGCAGCCCAGCCCCATCAAATTACCAACCCGCTTCCATGGCACAGAGTCCAACAAGGTGAGTGCTAAAGTACTGTCTGAGGCGGGGCAAGGCAGGGCAATTTCATTATATTAGGTACAGTAGATGATCATTTGAATTTGGCATCGATTTGCATAGTTGTTTGTTTAGGACAACATTTCTTACATTTCACTACTGGTTGTGTTCGCAGTGGGTTTGTGCCCCAGCAGGGTCCAGGCAACAGGTTTCCCCAGGGGAGCCACGTATCCAGCCCATACACTCCACAGAGTCCAGCCCCTTATATGCAATACCCCCACCCACCTGGCTACAGTCAACAGCAACAGATGCAGCAAGGTGAGAATTTGTTTCATTGTAAACATCTTTTACCACATAAGAAATCGCATCACAGTCGTCCTCTTATTAATGAACCATCCGTACCGGTATTGTAGTTGTGAACAAATATGATTGTGTAATTAAACAACCAAGGAGTTTCATTGCAGATGCTTAATAATAAATAATGTAATCTTGATTGTTTTAACTGGAGCTTTTTGAGCAGCTGTGTGTGTTGATCACATTGAAATTTGTTTTGATTGTTAACCTACTGCTCATTTTTGATGTGTTACCATATTTGTATTACAGTGTCTGTACTGAGCCCCACAATTCCTGGTGGCATGCGGAACATTCATGAAAATCAGGTATTTGTTGTATTTTCTTTATTGTCAAATCATATAAGACAAAAACTTACAGACATGTTTTAAGAGCACACTTGTATCAACAATATTGTTTATTTTAATAACCAGTGCACATTGCACAGAGATTTTTAAAAATATTTTAACTGAGTATTGCTTTCATGTTCATTTGGTTGACTAATGTTCTTTGGTCTTCTTGTCTTACCATTAGCTGTCACTTGAAGGTTTTTAAAAATACAATTCAGTATAATACAATTTTTACTGAATATCCCGCAGGGTGTTTTTAGGTGCTGTACTTGTTTGTTGACACCTGCGCATGAGCCTAAACCGACCCGTTAGAACTTTGGTCTGTAGTGAAGAAGAACGGTATTCTAATATTATTCAGAAAAAAAGTTGCTAACAATATAAGGGAAATTAATTGCTGGGCAGTTGAGAAACGTTTTTTAGATTTCTCAAAGGTAAACTGGAGTTTATTTATCTATTGTATAAAAACGCACAGACATCAGCTGTTTAATGTTTTCAGCATCTGGTAAAATCTAGTTGACGTTTAGATTACATAGCTAATGCTAACATCAGCTGCCAAAGTGAACGTTTTTAGCGAGCTAGCCATTTAGTTGGAAATTGGAAAGTTAGTGTTAACCTGACAGAAAGCATGTTTGTCTTAACCAGGCAATTGTCCAGCTTGATAAGATAAATTTACATTTTAGTATCAAAGTTACCGTCAATCAACCACGTCGAAGTGGTGATAAGCAGTCGTAAAGGACGCTAGTGATAAGGTCCGCTGTGAAGTGATGATTTATAAGTAATGTTAGCTAGCTATGCTAACGGAAACTAGTGTCAAGTTTTGTAAATGCCGTTATCTCCCTTGGCTCGACTGTCCACGGCAGAAATGAAATGGGCCTTCGTTTGAGTATTTTGTCCAGATTATCCATCTGACGAGGTCACATGAGTGATCTCGAGATCAGAGATGAGAGATCAGAGATCATATTTTTTAAGGCAAAGTAACTACTCCATTATGTCTCTGAGAGCTGTGTTCAAACTCGTTGACATTTCGAAGTTGCCATACCAAAAAACTGCTAACTGCTTACCTGAACCTGATTTTCTCGGATATTTTCAGGAGAGGGACCAGTCCTTGAGAAACGCTTCACTTCCTCTAAGGTCACCACAAGCAGTGTGTTCACCCACAGGCGATGGGATCCACAAAAGTAAGGATATGGGCAGTACTTCACAATGTCTACCAGGAGTTGTACTAACAAAGTAATCTAAATGTAATATGAGATTAAGGTAATCCAATCTATATGTGATCTGCTCAAAAGTTCTTTATTCATGGTAGTGCTGTGTATGAAGAACTAGTTCAAAAGTGTGTGTATGGTCGAACGTTGTAATCATATTTTTCTGTATGAACTGAACTTTGATGCAGTTCATGTGAAGATGTGAATTTGCACAACACTGATTCACATGCAGTTTTTATGTGCAGAAAGAATACATTCATCTATAACATAATGTGAATCACAGTCACAAAGCTCCCTTATTTTTGTCTGCCTCAGCTGCTTCCCGACCACCACTTATAATGCAGTCACCTCCACAATACTCCTCACCACAAGACGGTTTACCAGACCTCCTACTTAACTCCCCCGACCACAAGCAGAAGAGAGGCAAGGTGACCCAAGGTGACCGCAGGCAAGCTGATAAAGCTGCCACCTATGATTTCATGGCCTCTGAAGATGAGCTGCCATTCAACGCAGGCAAGGCAGGCCAAGGCATGCCTGGGGAGCCAGTGCAGGAAAAAGGTGCGTGTTGCTCCCGTTTACTCAAGTGAATAAGTTACCCTCATCCTACGGTCACACTAGACGAGACTTGATTAGTCTAACTTTCATTTCTTACTCGAATTACACAGTTGATGGAAACACATTCAGCGTCGCAAAGTCGCGAGCCGAATTAATTCTATGCGAATATGAAAAGCGAATAACGTTGGATGGAAACCCAGTGATTGTTTAGTTGCTGTATTTGCTTCTTACATTTTTCATTTGTGTATAGTGATACATATTGTCGCTGTGAAAGTGAACCTGTATTAAATATGTACAGTATAACAAAATAGGCAGTTTTCTTTAAGTGCAATTGTCCATTGTGTATCGAAGGTGTTCATCTTCGCCCTTAGAACGTAAGTGATTTGACTCAGCTGTATTTTCAGACAAGCCGCTGAAGAAGCGGAGACCGGACCCTCACCCTCACCCTCATGACTCTGGAGCAGTAGAGGACCACATCAGCCCGCAGGTGACCCCTCAGGAGGGTGGTGTGGCCGATCGCAACGCCGCTCGCCCTCACTCCCACTCGGATGCCCAGAGGTTGCAGGAACAGTCGCAGCAAGGCCCTGGAGACTCCAGCTCAAGCAGACTCCGGCGGTCAGGGTCACAGAGGAACATTCCGGAAGGGGAGCGAGACAGGAAAGAGGACCAAGGCACGCCGCAGAAGGACATGGTCAAGGGCTCGTCGCCCGTGGTGGTGCTCCAGAAGTTGTCCCAGAAGGAGGTGCAGAAGCTGATTAAGGAGAAACACAAGAGCCCCAAGAGCTCCCACAAGCACCATCACCACACAGAGCGCTCCAGTAGAGGTATGTGAACTTGGGGGACTGCTAAAAGTTTGCACTGCACACTTGTTGACGAGACGACAAGGGGATGAACGGGTAGTGTTGAAATTCCTACAATAAATTGCAATAAGTTACGGTTTGTTGCCTTTACAGAGGGCCTGTTAATACTCAACACCTGTGGATATTTTACACCTGTGTTATGTTTTAGATGCTCTCCGCTAAATTAAAAGTGCGTATGCTGACTTGGAGGCTCCCACATTGTTAGTCCCTCGGGGGGTGTTTGTTTTCATCTTTCTGCTGTAATATTGCCGGCTCAAACCTGGCTCTGTGGCAGCCTGGCACAGCTGCTGCATATTCTCATTAGTTATCAGTCAATAAGAAGCCACAGGGGACAGTCAACTTGTTGAAGCTCTAACTGAAATAGTGTTTTTCCATTGTTTGGCTTTTGAATACACAGCAACAGCACCGCTTCTGAGAGTTTGAACATTTGGCCAACGTTTGGCTTGTTCACTTGTTGGCTGGACTGTAGTAAGGCCTACTTAAAACCGTTGTGTGTTTCTCTTCCAGAAATGCACTCGGCGAAGGACTCCAGCATGCTGGGCAAGCGCAGCAGACGAGGCCCTGCCGGAGACAGGCCTAGATATGCCGAGGTCAGCTCTGACGAGGACAGTGAGACTGAGCGAGACTGTGAGTAAAAGCCTTGCACACTTCACACTTGGCACACTTTACATAGCAAAATACTGTATACATTGTAGCACCAAACCATCCTAAATTTAACCTTTTTTTTGCATCATGGCGCTTCAAACTCTGCTGTGTTTGGAAAAATGGAAAAATTGCTAAACTCCATTGCTATGGTCACTGTGAGCTTGAGTTAAAAGTGAGATTTCCTAACCGGTTTGTGTTTGTTGCCTCCAGCTGTGAGGAAGCGCTCGAGGAAGGACAATGACCGAGCCTGGGAGTACGAGGAGCACGAGTCTAGGAGAGGCACAGGCTCGCGCAGTCGCTATGGGGAACGCAGTCCTGACGCCTCCGACCGGGAATCACCGCCTCCACCCAGCCTGAGTGATGGTCAGTACTCCCATGTAGTCAACCAGCAGAATTGACATCATGCACACGTGTTATCCTCAGCACCATCATGGTGTGTAGTTTTACGCAGTGATTAACAAATCGGAAGCCATTTGTCCCCAATGCTTCTTGATGGGCAGACAGATTCAAAGTCTTATAATAACGCTGTTAGTTATAATAGACTAATATGCACATGCCCACTGACTTAACGACAATCAGGCTCAATGTGAGTTTTTTTTTACACTGATGTTGTGTATAATCGTGCTGATTCCACAGCATTGGATAGTGTTTTTTGATATTCAAACTGTAGGCTACCATTTCCCAATCCCTCCCCATCTCTCTCTCCCACTCGTTTCTTGTCACTCTCTCACTGTCCTATCAAAACAAAGGCATAAAAGCCCAATACATTTCTTAAAAAAATAAGTGGGTTTCAGAACATATGTTCACATTGTAAGCTTACACTGAGATGTGTTCTGTTCTGTGTCCTTGCAGTTGCCCGGAGTCTGCAGAAGAAAGAGAAGCAGAAGAAGAGGAAGGCATATGAGCCCAAGCTCACGCCAGAAGGTAGCCAAACTCATTGTTCATTTTCATGTTCATGTTATTTTTGTGTTCACCAATTTCCTGTGTATTAGAATCTTTTAAAAGATGCCACTTGAATGACTACCGCATTTCCGGGCTAGAAGGCGCATATAAAATCATTTGATTTTCCCAAAAATCAACAGTGCGCCTTATAATCCAGTGCGCCTAATATGTGGCTGTGTTCTAACCTCAAGACGATTTTAAATGGAACACAAAGCTAAAAAATCTGGATTAGCGGAGCACTGCAGAGCCTCTGGTGGAGTTTGAACGTTTCACATGCCAGTACAACTGCAAACGCGAGGTGGCAACATAAGATTGCCCTAATAATAGGCGGATTCGAATGACAGTGGAAAGACAACTCTGCTGCTCCACGGAAGAACAGACACATTTTCCAGCTCGGAAATTCGTTTGCACTGAATAAATCAAAAGATAATGTTTTAATAAACCATTGATTAAACGAATGTAAATTGTTTTAGAAATAGCCACGGTATAGAGACATTAGGAGGCGGATTTCAAACAAGGCTATTAGTCACGCATTAGATCATGGGAATAGAGTAGCTGCAATTCAGAATTCAACATGAACAGTGTTGAGCGTTATTGTGAATTGGTTAAATAAAGTTCAATTTATCTGACACATTTATCTGACACGTTCGTTTCGCTTATTGCGCCTTATAAGCCGATGCGCCTTATACTGTATGTGGATGTTGACAGTTATTGACACGTTAATTGATATTGCGCTTTACACTTCACAGTGATTAGTCGGCCAGTCGTAGGAGTAGCCCCATGAAGAGTCACTAGATGTCCCCGGCAGAGAATTACATTTGTTGCCGTTAGGGGCGTATAGCGTGGCTAGGCTAGCGGTGCGCCTTATAGCCCGAAAAATACGGTACTTTATTTATCCCCGAGGGGCAATTGAGATGCAGCTGAGCAGCATGACCAACAAGAATAACATGCTATGGTGTCTTTGCAGAAATGATGGACTCATCCACCTTTAAGAGGTTCATCGCCAGTCTGGACAACATTCTCGAAAGCCTGGAGGACGTTGACTTCACCGCACAGGGTGAATATGTTGCCCATATTTTACACAGTATAGTGGCGTTTTGCAGCATCCTTAATTACAGTAATTTCCTGAATATAAGCCACCTCAGGTTTCTCCACAATTTATGACATGAGTGTGAGGAACATACACCCATCTATAGTGTAATTCTAGCAGGCATCATCACTAAACTCACACCCTGTGTTTCCTATTGGCAGATGATGATGAAATCCCGCAGGAGCTGCTGCTGGGCAAACAGCAGCTGAGTGAGCTGGCTAGCGAGTCTGCCAAGATCAAAGCCATGGGCATCACCTGCAAGGTAACAAAGCTTTGAGAGCTCAGGACAACAAAAAGATCCATTCATCCCATGCCTATCTCAATGAATGGGTTTGTGTATTGACATTTAACCTTTGTCTTTTCCATTGTCAGATTCCATCTGACAGACTGGTGAAAGTGTTGAGTATCTTGGAGAAGAATATTCAGGATGGGTCAAATCTTTCTACCTTGATGAACCCCGTAAGTTGTACTGGGATTACATTAGATGGGTTTCTATCCAACTTGTAAGTGTGAATTTAGGTTAGGTGCGTAAGAAATCCTTGATGGAAACACCTGCAAAGTCGCATCAATCCCTGTGCGAATATGCATTCGATTTGCTTCAGGGAGGTGGTTTAACTTTTGATGCGACTAATGTTAATGCGAATAAAATTGATGGAAGTTAAATTCGCGTATATTCGCATGAACCGCATTTCTGTCCATAGACGTTATTTACACAGCTGGTTGGAACACGTCACTTGATTAGCCTAACATTTATTTTTTATTCGCATAACGTTGGATGGAAACCCAGTGATTTTTTTTTTTTTGTGAATGCCTATGAATGTGTAACATCATTCAGCACTGCTGCACCTGATGATGCACTTGCCTGCAGAGTGAATCTCTGATGAAGCCTAATGAGTCACACCTGGTTCTCATAGACTCTTGCTTACAGTGATTAGATGGCAGGTGTGGTTAAACTTGTCACCAGTGGCGCAGCAGAGTTTCTTGTTTGTTTGTTTTCTTTTCTTTTCTTTTCTTTTCTTAGAAATGTGAAGGACATGGAAACATGAACTTTCGTCTCCATTTGTTTCCATTATACTATACAGTATATCTATTTCTACTGTATGTATCTATTAGCCTGGACACAAATACACACATACACAAATACACAAATACACACATACACACATACACAAATACACAAATACACACATAGCGTAGATAGCTGAAGCATAAATAATGTCCACAGTTCATGATTCAGAGATGTAAGGATGGAAATGTATTTAAGATCTCATGAACAGTGATTTTAGGATCCTAAACATTCAGACGAGTCTTGTCCACCCCTCCTCTGTTTTCCAGTCACATAGCAACCTTTTTCTTCCCACAGGAGAACGACACGGAGGACGAGGAACGCCTGTGGCGAGACCTCATCATGGAGCGCGTCACCAAATCAGCGGACGCGTGCTTGACGGCGCTCAACATCATGACGTCGCCGCACATGCCCAAGGCCGTCTACATCGAGGACGTGATTGAGAGGAGCGTGCAGTACACCAAGTTCCACCTGCAGAACACGCTCTACCCCCAGTACGACCCCGTGTACCGCCTGGACCCTCAGGGAGGTGAGGACACTCTGGAGTTTGCACCCTTGGGGGTTCAATCTGTCTGATTCCAGTCCTCTTGTAGACATGGGCTGGTGAACGGATGATGGAGTATTAGGAGGAGTGCTCTCACCCCCGGGG